>JASTWP010001723.1:0-61919 GCA_030770255.1 Temnothorax ravouxi | reverse complement strand
TCGCGCCAAACTCGATACGACGACATTCTCTCAATTTGTTGCAAGCATAGCGTAAAATCGACAAAGAAGAAAAAAAGGCAGATTAACGGCATTTTTACGCGCGCACTTGCCGCCGATCTGCCCGAAATCCTCTGAATTTTTACTCTGCATGGTAAAAATTTATCTCGTTGAAAACGAAACTCGAAATACCGTGCAATAAACAAACAATTTCTATGTAGTGCTATCCATTAAAATTAGAAAAAAAGATAAACGTTTGAAATATTTGATATAATGAATATTGATGTTTATAAATTGAGGAAATATCTTTGAGGTTTCGTGCATTGTTAAAAGCTAAAGAAACATAATTAAAATATGTCTATCTTTTAAACTTTATTTATCGAGTAAATGATATTTTGAAATTAATTTTTTTAAGCATTAGTTTATATTATATAGTTAATTTAGTTAATTTTAATTACTTTAGCACTCACTAATTATTAATGATATTTTCTATTAACATTATATCTAAATATTATTACGAATTAATACGTAACTACTTTAAGAGTTTATCGCAAAAATATTTACAAAGAAGATACGGGTGAATAATAACAAGATCGCGTTACTGCATGCAGTACAAAGGACATTGTCTCGCATTGATTGCATTCCCACTGCTGGCATTTTGTTGTTATCTACCCTATCACACGATCGGAGTGGAAGTGGAGCAACTATCGTGAGAACGGATAGAAAGGAAGTATCGATAAATTACAGCGCGATTGTCACGATAAATCGTTGTAACGCGAGGAAGAGTCAAACTCAGGATTTCCTGAAACTCGACAATATCACGATGTATTAAATTTTCTCAGAGCGCTTCTCGTTCGATTCAACGGATTCCAGCCTGACGATAATTATGTCTTTTCGGGAATCTGGGGCAGGGAATACACCGTCTTATAAGATCAGTTGCAGATTCCTCAGATTCCCGACGAGCGTGAATTATAATGTAAAGTAAAGCGAAGTGATTATGATAATTGCGAAAGGTAGAAAACGTATTATTTGTCTTACATTCCCAATAATTTATTCTTATCTACGGTAAAGTCGAGGGGAAAGAAAGCTGGTCGCTGCTCGCTGCTCGTTCTCACAAATATGTTTCACAGTGCTTCTCGTTGCCCCTGTTATGAAACTATACAAAAAGCAACCGTCATTTGGTCAGAAGTATTTTGAATGCATTAACATAATTTGATTTATCACCGGTCGTTGTCGCGACTGATCTCCTTTAAATCTGGCGACGACACGGCGAGAAATATTTACTGCCGACGTTGATGTATCCGCACTGCAAATACCCTGTAGTAACGTAACTTACGTCAGAGAAAAGTCAGCGTAGAAAATAGGTAGTTATGGCACATCTCAGAACGCCCATTGAATCCGCATCATACCGCATATTTTTAACGATAAAAATAACGAAATGAGACGCGCGCGTCGTTTCCAATTGACGATTTTATTACAGGCACTATAATATAATGTACTATAATCCAATAACGAATGACATAAGGCTGTAAAACGACGAGGGCTTCGCTCGATTGCGAACGGTGAATTATTAGCGATATTGCCGGCGGCACAATGCGGCTCCTAATCGATGAAAAGTTTTAAAATCTTCTTTCGTCAGATCGGATATAGGTATAATACCATCCTTCGTACCGGAAGCTGTTCTATCTTAATGGACACGCTCACTTGCGTCTTCGTCGCGCACAATTCGCCGCTCGAACTACTTTCTATATGTCGGGTACAAGGCAAAGAACTGCACCGTTATTCTGTCCTGTTAAATTTGCCTGTGTACTTTTTTTTAAATCGTCATTTTAAACATATAATGCGAATTTTTATGCTGAAAAAATTTAAAGTACATTTTACAGAATTTATCTTATTTTATCTTAAGTGGACATCTTGATTTAAAAGAAAAGCCAGGAAATTTATTGTGGCATGTTTTGATCATTGTTGAAATTTAGAATTCTATGTAGACCGATATTTTTATGGGCATTTTATTTCGAGATTAAATATAGGTATATTTGCATCAACATGGCATGAACAAATTGCTAACTATTTACCGCGACGTTTCTACAGCAAGAGATAGGGATTCTGAGATAGTGCGTGACCCGCATCTCAATTCCTGTTCTTTACAACTGCTCGTTATTAAATTTAAATTAATTCCTAAAGACTCACCGCACGTATTTTCGCGATTATAAATCAAGCTCGCATCGCGATCGTACGAAACGGGTGAAAGTACACACGGATAACTTAGCATTCCGAGTACGGGTATCGTTTCCCTAGATTTTCTCAGGAAGATAGACTTCACAAAAAGCCATTCGGGAATAATCAATTCCTCTCACCGGCATCTTCTTTTTTTTTCAGACTCGAGACTTTCGTGAACTCATTGTGAGGTACGCGCGACGTTCAACGGAAATATTACGGAAAACCACGAGTTAATTAACATCTCATAGATGTAGATATTATACACCGCGAAGTGTGTGACGAACTAGGCGGCAAATAAAAGATTGAATCGTGAAACTGATTGTGAGTGCCATTTTGCGCGTTCGTCGAACGAAGAAAAGGATAATATATGGAAAGAAATGTTACCCATACGCGTCCTGCTCCATAATTATCATCTAATTTCGTTAGCGGGACTGCCTGCGTATGACGTGTCTCGTAAAAACGTCCGAGCCACCGCGTTTCCTGATGCGGTTGCATTATGCACTTTCTTTTTCCTAGAGAAACGACCGAAATAAGCTCGTCAAAAGAAGAACGCGGCTCGCTTTCTAGATCAAGCGCGCCAAGTGCGATGTCGATTATTCTCGCCGCGCACACAATAGTTAAAAACTCTTGCATTTTATATTAGGAAAAGTGATGGAAGAAAGAAGACTTCATTATCATTTCACTATCCTAATGAATACAATCATAAGAAAGATATATATTGTAAATTAATCATGAATGAATTAAACCATTCCTGATTTTATAGCTACTATTATTTATTAGCAAACAAAACATTTCCAACGATAAAACATCATTGTACAAGAACAATATGGACACTGTAAAGGTCGCAGGTTCGAAACATTAATCACTGCCGGAATAAGTGAGGAAAAAATTTTTTTCTTGTGATCCGAGAACGTCTTAATATAATGCACGATACCACTTCTTCGGGGTATGGACTCTCGATATAACGTTACTTACGCGTGAGAACCTAATTTTCCGGATCACCGAGACATCCACTTGGCATCAGAGGTACTTCCGATACGGTGAAATGCGCAACGGAAACGCGGCGCGAAAGAGAGAAATTCCCTCGTATAGTCAAATCCGATTTCCGACCCAATTTTCAAGCCGGGAGAGATGGTGCTTCTAGAGCGTCGCTTGAGCATGCGTTCGGTATAATGCAAGCCTCCGCTTTCTTCTCTCTTTCACCGTGAAGGAGATCGGCGCAGCGCGACGGCGAGAAATATTTCAAGGAATAGGAGGTCGGTTGCCTCGCGACGGCAGCCGATTCGCGAGTTTAAGGTCAATCTCGAAAGCAGGAGCGAACGATCGTGTTGCGAAGCCTTTCCATCTTATTATATACGATCGATTCCTTCTATTCACGTCACTCCTTCGCGCTAGACTCTTTCGCGAAATCTCCTCTATACGTTTCTATTCCCGGATCCAATAGGATTCCCGAAGGCTGCGAGTCTTTTGCGGCGAATTGCGAATTATATGCGTCAGTAAGAAGAATTGAGATTTATGAAAATTTTATTTCTTTGAATATTTCTTTGGATTTTGTGTGAAGGGTTTGTCAGTATATCGACAGAACGTCGATACGTAAAAAGATAAATCATAAAAGGGTGAATCATGAATCATTTATACTTTAGAAGGATTAAAATTCGCGCGCGTATCATTGATGAACAGAAATATCTTACAACCGCAATGTCTCCTCTAATGAAATTCGATTATACTTGGCGCGCGATAAGTACGCAAGGAGCATGATAAATATTGAGGGGGCGGACGAGCGATTAATCGTCGCAAAATCAGGTGATACCTAATTAAAAGTTCGGAGTCTGTTTGGATTGATATATGTACCCTCGTGCGGGAATGGCTGCAAAGTAAGTTCTACGTTCTAATGGACGAGAACCTCTATGAATTATAATGAAATTCGTTCCAATTCGTTTCACGAGAGCGAAGATTTGTCACTGGCTAGCTGGAAGCGTGTACGCGCCATTATTCACTTTTCGCGTTGATATTCCGCAGAGTGTCGCATCGTTTTTTAACACAGATTTCGGCGATGATATATATCGATATTCGAGATAAAATCGGACTATTCAGTTTTTCGATCGGATTTTATACGGAAAAGGATTTGCGAACTTTGACCCCGCTCGAAATCCGCTTAAGAGATTCGAGAATCGAAAATCGATTTTTATTTGAAAACAAGAGGATGTAGAAATATATTAGGTAACATATAGCGAATTCGGTTGGACGCACTAGTGCGCGCACATTAAAGCCGTTGTACACTGATTTAATTTTTAATATTTAGAGTAAAATGCAAATATTTCGACTGATAAACGCCCAATACATATTTTACCAAATAGTACAATAAAGATAATAATTGAGGGTTTCGTGACTTAACCCGTTTATATTAAACATGCATACACTTTATGTTGATTCGTGTACGACGGCTTTAATGTGCACTGAATGCGCACTGATGCGTTCAACCGAATTCGCTAATAGAAATTTTACGTCGAAATACGATTCTAACTTTTCTTTCAGAAAAAATATATAAAAATCGAATACAGATGATGGTTTGATGTAAATCGCTTTTATTATTATTTAATTATTATTAAATGTATAGATCGAAAAAACACAATGAGTATCTTGCATATATCATTTTTATAGAAGAACATTTTATAAATTACTTTGCACAGCGAGTCCACTACAAAATTTGTAAAATTAAACATCTAATTTTATAGTTCATGTAACGTAAAATAAAATTCCTGAATTTCTCATTGTAAAGATTTTTTTCTCGGATTGGACATATTTGTCAAATTATTCTTGGTTTACATCTCAGAAACGGGACTTTTACTTTCAATTTCTTTGCGTGTCTACATATTCCGTTATGATCGCGCCATTCATTCGTACTTACAAGGTGTCTTCAGCTTCTCCTTCGCCGACTGTATTGTACCATTGGATCGGAGCGTGATGCCGATACTTTTGGACTTTCCGATAGACAGGTTTTCCGTGGCACCCGGTGGTGATATTATCGAGATACCATTTTGCTCCATGTCGGCGCAATTAGATGTTTACTGAAAATAGGGCACAGTGAGGTTACAACTTTTCAGTCTAATATACAAAATATTGAAGCCTTAACTTATCTTATCTACAGTGTGGCAGCAAATCATGCAGCCAAAATCCGTGATACTCTTATTTATAAGAGTCTTATAAGAAACTGCCACCGGAAAATAAAAATGACAGATTGCAAATGAATTCGCAAATATACTCCGGCTCTTCTGATTATCTTTTTGTCAGCAAACTACTGTTATGCGCGCGTTTTAAAATCAACTGCTGCCTGCTCTGATAAATTCTGGTGTAATTATAGCGAGTTATGATTCCAGAAAAATTCTGGAAAATTTAAAACTTACAAGTTAAATTTTAGGAAAAATCTTCTCATTAACTTTATTTAGTAAAATTTCGATAAATATTAACGGAATCTGTCCTGTTCTTTTGCTTATACTTCTCACAATTTTGCCAAGTCACAAAATAAGAAGTCGACACTTGACAGACTTCTCATTGACTGACTTTGCAACATTAGAATATCTTCTATCTGTGTTGCCTTGCAAACGGAAGCACTTGATAATATAAATAGAGCATATATCGTTATCTGAAGCCGGTACGATTTGGCGGAATTATATCGTCAGCTCAAATACAGCCGAGTTGTATCATCGTGCAAATAAAAAACGCAAGGTGGGAATAACTAATTAAATTCGCCAAGCTGTCAGATGAATTTCGACGCTTCGCGCACAAACGATTGAATCACACGTCTCCCGATTGCGGAGCAATCGTACTCCGTTAATTAAATCCACGATTTAGCACGCATATAACTGATGATTAACCGATCTCTCGTAAACTTGGTATCAAATATATATGTTGCTGCATTCCCGATAAGTGTTTTAACTCGTGCAACTTACGCGCGAATATATGTTTATCTAAATTTGAAAAATTATATTATCGCAAATATTAAACAACAAGAACGGAAAAAACCAATTATTAACCGATCTTTTAACTAATTTCACCTAATTCTTTTCTTAATCCGTGATCTTTATTGATAACGGCTCGTTTCGCGCAATCTCTCGATGCTTTCAATTATATAATTTTCGGAATTCACTAAAAAATATGCATTTCTGACGTCTATATTTGTATGTTTTTTAAATTATAAATGTTATAAATTCTAAAGGAGCAACAGCATTAAAAAAAAGATCAACTGGTTCTTAACTTATAGCTTTTAATTAATCAAGCTAAACTTGATACGCTTTCAAAGAGCTTTCGATAATAGACTGAACACCAAACTTTCGCGATAACCATCGATTTATGACGTCATATCGAATCATAATTTAATCTACTAGCACTCTTTTTTTGCCGTTGTGGTTTACACCACACATTTTTTTCCAACATGTCTTTTCAACTTAAACATGTTGTTGAAAGACTCCTCGCTATTTGTAAAATAGAAATATCTCAAGTCATTGGCACCAATGCCAACTAACGACGAGAGAAACACGCGAGCGAGTTAAATGACGTTTCAAAGTGATTTGCATTTTAATTTATACACGCTACACTCATCGATCCCGTTCAAGAATCGGGAAAATTTTTATTTACAACGTTCGGTCTCACGAAAAACGGCGATCAAAAGAGGAGATTGTTGGCTCTTTTAATTCTTTGTGCTACTTACAGCGAAGAGGAACTCGCGGCTGCAACGTTGCACACAGATCTTGCACGAAGTCCGCTTTCGATGTATTTCCGTACGCCAAAAATTCCGCTTTCGTCAACAATTCATAAAAAATGCGCGTTATATATATGATCGGCACATTCGAAGGGAACGAACTCGCGCGGCTCTATTGTGGCTTATCCCAGGAATTGTCTTTTGTCGCGTGGTTTCGAGAGGACTGAATTCGCGAGTTGCGCTCACCTCTATATGTAGAAACCCTCCACTGTGCGCCAACGGCCGGCTCTGGCCGTCGCTCTCCCGTTAGACGACGGTATATGTACGACCACGGGAATCACGAAACGTATGCCAAATTATCAAGACCCGGCACGCGCGCGCGTTATTTCGTTTCCGCATCGGAAAATATTTACATTGGCGTCGACAATAAGTATCATAATATCGTACATGTATTATATAGGATATTACATTTCGCTGATCGACAACTTTGGCACACATCGCGGTCTTTATATGATATTGAAATCATCTTTTTTAAACGGAAGTAGGAAGAAAAGATCTTTTAAAAAATTAAAACTCAGAAGCGTAATTAGATAAAAGATATTTATTAATATCGATTATACAATTATTTTTTAATTAGCTACTTTAAATATTTAAAAAATGATAACGTATTAATTAAATTATATGGAGAAATATTTATTTTATTTCATTTTTAATGAAAAGTATCTCTTACGTGTGTATTCAAAAGCACTAGGTGAATGCCCTATATATTTGAAGAGCATTGTCAAGAAATTATCTTTGGCAAATCAGCCAAAACTTCTTACTCATTGAGTAAATTTTAACTTAGATATCGCGCATTGTTTTGATTAAATTACTTTATCAAATTTTGCGATTACAATTTGATTTTAATATCCTTATAAGTATTTTGTTAGTATTTTTAATCATATTTTTAATATGCAATATATAGATTGCTTTTTTCCAAGAAACTGAGAGAATGCTTCTTCTTTATACGCTTATTATATATTATAAAATATTACATAATTTTTAATCAAATTTAGGCTAAATATTTTTTCTCTTAGATTTTTTTACATTTATATCTAACACTCATTCTAGAAACAACTTCAAATAGAACCACACAATTCATTTGGACGTATACTTATGGATGCCAAAAATTATAGAATTATTCTGAAATTGTTAATTTTATTTAACATATTTTTTATTATCAAAAAAATTATTATAATAAAATAACGTATAATTGATAAGACTTATACTTATAAACCACACTTGAGATTATTTGAATCGAATTGTCTTTAGCGATAACCAAAATATGTACACCTACAGAAAAGATTTCCGGATCCACATACGGAAAGAACGGTTTTACTAAAATATCTAAAAATTCAGCTAGATACAAATCTGAAAATAATTTTGTTGCACCATTAAAGTAATTATGTAAAACACTCAAAGTGATAGCTATTATAAGATGTCAAAACTTTTAACAGCATTATCATTAGCGACCTACTATAATTATTTTGATGTCGCAACAAAATTATTTTCAGATCTGTATATCTAGCTAAATTTTTAAATATTTCAGCAAAACCGTTCTTTCCGTGCAATACTATTACTCTTCGATCTATCATAAATAGGATCGATATAAGGACAATTATATTGATTGTTGAAAAAGGAACATTTTAGTTTTAAATGAAAATTCTTAAATCCATAAGAATGAAACGATCTTACAAGGGGAGGTCGCAGCTGACTACCCACCGATTTGGATCTCCTTTTTTTTGGTGAATCTGTATAGTAAGTACATACGTCATCACGTAAAAGCGTTTTGTCCAATGCGCCTTAGAAATAGTATTTTTTTATGTTTGAAATATCGGCTATTTGGCCGCGATCGATAGTGTAGGTTATGAAACCGAAAGTTAGCCGCAACACATATATATGTAATGTCTTATTTACGATTTTTGGATATATTTAGGTACGCATACATATTTATTTTAATACATTTTTAATATATTTATTTACCATAAAATAATAGGAATATATAATAGGAATTATAAAGTGGGTTATGAAATAATACAAATACTTACAAATAAAATATTTTTACGGACATGTCAACGTTAACATTGGAAAATGTATAATTTAATCGTATATTAAATTTATTTATAATCGTTAATTAACATACAAATTTAGCATAATAATTAGCGTATATTAACATTTTATTTTTTAGTTTATATTGATTTATTGTTAATTATAATTATTTATTGCATATACCCGGATAATATTTTACACTTATGCTTTCAAAATTTTCTGCCAGCGTTAGAGTAACTATCTTTACGAAACATGTATCTATTTTATTTCATCTGATTTTTGTCCGTAAAAATATTTTATTTGTAAGTATTTGTATTATTTCATAACCCACTTTATAATAAAAAAAAATAAAAAAATACTACCTTTAAGGCGCATTGGACAAAACGCTTTTACGTGACGTATGTACTTACCATACAGATTCACCAAAAAAAAGAAGATCCAAATCGGTGGGTAGTCAGCTGCGACCTCCCCTTGTTAGTCTTATTACGTTAATTTTTACAGAAAAATTTTACATTGGGCACGGTTACACCGGGGCATTTAGGTCGGCCTCAAATTCAACCTAAATTATTTAGGCCGTCTGTTTTACAGCTGCTGTAAACAGGTGGCCTAAATACTTTAGATCAAACTTGAGGTATAGGCTGCGGCCTAAATGAAGGGTGTAACCGTGCCCATTAGATATTTTCGTTTTAATATAATAATATGTAAACAAATGAATAATATTTAATCGGAATATGATCTGTATACGATCTGATATTTGATACGTATTGTACATACATACTTATATAAGAGTGCCATTCTTGTTATATCATAAATCTTCTCGAACATATTAATTGACTGCGATATAATCATCAAAAGAAGTATGTTTACATCCAACTTTTACGACATTTTACAAAAATCTTCAATAGAAATCATCAGCAGCTAATCAGTATATTTGACATGGTTATAGAATTAGATCCAAATTTTCTGATTCAGTTAGCATCAGTTAATAATTAGAATTACAACTACATACATATGTATACATGTATACTTACTAGAGAAATAAGACTCGAGAAGATAGGATCATATTTTTTAGTATTTCTTGTAGGGTGTTATATACTTGAGATCCATTATACACAGGTACGAATACGTGTCACGTTATTGCCGTCGACAAACAACGGTAGCACATATCTGTTTTGTACCAATATTGTGACGCTAACAGCGTGCATTATACGATTATAACATCTAGTGAAGATTTATTCCAAACGTAAGAATATAAGCTTAAATCTATACTCTATTACTTATGTCTCAGGATAGTAAATCAATCTTACTTAATTCGAGAGAGAAAGAGAGAGAAAGAGGAGAATAAGAATTATTCATTTAATCTTAATGATGTTTTATTTTTATACTGCATAAAATTGTGACAGGATTAAATACAATGTTTAGAATATTTTTTTGTCTTGTTATCATCAGAGAAAGTCTTTCTGAGAGGATACCTTTATTATCCTATTATCTCGAATTGTTTTACAATGTCAATTATGAGAGAAGCAAATAAAATCAGTAGCGATTTTGTTATTGATGGTAGAATAATGTCGGGCAATCGATAAATCACAAGTTGAAGTATATCAAGTACAATTTATCTTACTGTCGGCACAGTTTATCGTGCGGAATGCTATCAAAAATTCAAATGATAAATAAATCTACGATTTAATCGGACATTAATGTGAGCATTCAGAAAATTTATCACATAATAAATTTATGTGGTCGTATTATGATTAGATAATTCACGCAAATATATATTTATAATATACGTTTTTATATTGTACTACATAAATATAATATATACAAAATTATCTGTAGTCACGATACACTTAAATAAATACTCGTCGCAATTAATTCGAATTTTAAAGTTGCAATCGGGATATTGATTTCTGCGAAAAATATACATTCGAAGAATCATTAACGTCTCATTTGTTACACGTGTCTCGCATTATATGGCAATACTATTCATTTTTACCTTATCAGGAGATTATAATTATTTTATGTAGGATAGATCTTTTTTATATTATTTTTCTATCATTGTTTTCTTGTATATACCTCAATTATGCCATTATCTCCGTATTATTTCTAATTTTTCTTTGAATCGGTCAATAATCTGCAGCTATTATCATTATTACTCCTTCATCGATGTCTTAAAAAGAATAAAGATTATGGTGTACAAAGTAAACATTTCATCTGCTTCATAGCAAAGAACTCAACGAGATTTCTCATAATTATATTACGATAATATTAAGTAATCGAACCAACGCGAACCAAGAGCTGCATTATTAACTAACCGCATTTTGCATAACATTGCTGTGCCGGGTCGATGACTCCGACGGTGTCTGTTTGAACATCGGGAGTCGAAGATATTCTTTCCTTCCTCTGCAAAGCAAAAATCCTAAAAATTATACGTGTTTTACAATTATTTACTATTAAATGTATTTAATTATTTTCTACATTTTTCACATTTCTTTTATTTTCTACATTTAATATCAATTATAATTACAAAATCAATTAATTCTTTGTCTTTCACAATTCTGCATTGTTTCATTTATTATTCTACACCATTCCATCTTTTAAATTAATATTTTCACGATCTATTATGTATATTTGTAATGGAACTATTACCCGATAATATCTTCGATGACGTTAGTCGGACGAGCAAGTGAAAGATTATGTATCGGTTGGTTGCCGCGATACACTGAAAAAAAAAATTGCTAGATTCAAAAAAATTAAATTTGAATTAAAAAAACCATTGTTTTGACTATTTGCAAGAAAATTATTTTCATAATTTGAAACATTTGTGTTTTTAGAAAGAAAAAAAACATTTAGTAATGTAGAAAAATTAATTCTTTAAAGTAAGTAAATGTTATTTATTAAACAAAAAGTATATACTTCAATTGAATAACTAATATTTTAAACTATAAAACGCATTACAAAATAAAAGAAATTTTGTTTTTCAAATAAATATGCAAATGTTTAAAATAAGTAAATCTTTTTTTTAAATGAATCAAAAGGTTTGATTTCTACAGCAGTAATAAGAAAATAT
The DNA here is from genome assembly GCA_030770255.1 of Temnothorax ravouxi. Classification (NCBI taxonomy): domain Eukaryota; kingdom Metazoa; phylum Arthropoda; class Insecta; order Hymenoptera; family Formicidae; genus Temnothorax; species Temnothorax ravouxi. Next base: position 49,848 of record JASTWP010001723.1, on the reverse strand, counting down.
ATTTTTAAACCAAAAACCTGCTATTTTGAACAAAAAAAATCATTACTAAAGTTAAAAAAGTAATTTTTTGTTTTAAGTAAATTGTTAGTTGAATTAAATAAGCAATACATTTCATAAACCTTCAATAACAAAATATATTTTCAAATAAAAAAACTCATTTTTCAAAAAAAGAAAATATATTTTCAAAATAAAAAAATTCATTTTTAAATAAAAACCATGTTTACTAAATTTGAAAAACGATATCATTTTTGAAATAAATTATTTTTTTCTATATAATAAGAAAGTTAATTTATAAATCTACAGCAACAAAATATATTTTTAAATTAAAAAACCTATTTTTCAAAAAAAGAAAATGTTTGAACCAATTTGAACAAATAATTTTTAAAAGCACTACATGAAAAATAAGAATTTTAACCTAAATAAGAATTATACAGATTTATAATTGAAAATTAAATAATACATGTGGGTGAGCACGCCCTGACTGGCGACCCTGAGTGAGAACACTGGGATTAGAGAAACTCTGCTGAGCGGCCCTAGTTATAAGAATCGATGTTGAATTTTAATTACGCGAAAATGATACTGGCGATGCGCCGCGTAGCGGGTGCGAGCCAAACTCTCGCCGCGCAAATAAATATTTATTTAAGTCAAAATATTTAATATTTCAATGTAATGTAGATATTTATTTCATCAAAAAAAATTTTTTTATTAGTGTATCTATTCTACTTTCGAATTTCGATACTTATACAGATTCTAGTTCAGTTCTCTTTCTGACGTCGCACGTTTGACCGTGTGTAATCGTTGTAATCATAATCGATATAGTAATCTGAATAAAACAAACTCTGATTTATCACCCGCCAACATTTACTAAATCATAATATTTTTATTTCTTTTATTGAAGAAAATTATATTTATATTTTTTATTATTAAAGATTTTTATAATTATTTGTCTACATTAAAAATATATATTATTTTATATGCAAGTAATTAATTTACTTACTTGAAAAAATAATTTAATATATTCAGATAAGTCATTATTTTATTTGAAATAACTTATTCTTTCCATTAAGCTTTGATTTATTTATTTTAATATAATTGCATGTTTAGTAAACCAAAGTATGTATTTTTTCAAATAAAGAAATTCAGTTTGTAAATCTAATCAAATATTTATTTAATTTATGATATTAATATTTAAAAAGGCAATTTTTTTCATGTTGGAAAATAATTGTTGTTTTTAAGAAAATATTATTTAAATTAAAAATTTTATTTGAAGAAAATTAATTACTAAAATCATAATACTTTTATTTCTTTTATTGAAGAAAATATATTTTTATATTTTTTATTATTACAGATTTTTATAATTATTTGTCTGCATTAAAAATATATTTATTTCACGTGCAAGTAATTTATTCACTTATTTGAAAAAAATAATTAAATATATTCTGATAAGTCATTAATTTATTTGAAATAACTTATTTTTTCTATTAAGCTTTTATTTATTTATTTTAATATAATTGCATGTTTAGTAAAGCAAAGTATCTAATTTTTTTAAATAAAGAAATTTAGTTCGTAAATTTAATAAAATATTTATTTAACTTGTTTTATTAATATTAAAGAAGGCAATGCTTTTCATGTTAAAAAACAAATTGCTGTTTTTGAGAAAATAATATTTAAATTAAAAATTTGTATACTTAAAAACAAAAAAATAAAATGTTAAACAAATATTTCCAATATTTAAATAAATATTTGCAAGTATAAAATAAATTTTTTATAAAGTTACAAAATATTTCTTTAAATCAAGAAAATAATACTAAAATAAATATGTTTACTTAATATAAACAAATTTTTTTTTCAGTGTAGTATTAGGTAATTATGCTAGAAAGAACGAAGACAGATCGGAATCTTTAACGTCATAGTCCATTTGTCACGTTAAACCCAGAAGTAAACTGGTTCACTGCCACGCGGTTTTATTACGAAGAGAAAGGAATATCTTCCTACAACCGCGAGAACCGGACTCGCAGCTACCAGGAACGCGAAAGAAGAGCACCAGGAAGAGATGTATGAGAAAAAAATGTACGAGTTTGACCAGTTTGTGACACTTTGTACATGTGTAATGTGTAATATGTTAATTTGTTAAATAATAAAAAAGATGATATCAGAGGAGGTAGATAAAAGAGTTAAGAAATAACTAAAAGATAATGAAAATGAGCCAGCTTTCTTTGTCGTGTCGTTATTAATAATATATTTGAAGACAAAACGAGTAGAACTGAAAATAATAAGTCGGAAAATTGAAAATAAAACCGACGAATTATCGACTTGCAACGATAGGATGTAACTCGATGAATCTGAAAGTGACTGAGAGTACATAGCAATCATATTCGTGATTATTACTTAGCTACTGCACTCTGCTCTCTCTCTGCTGAAGAGCAAAAATAACACTTTCGACTTTTTCTTTTCTACCATCTATAACATCCGAAGGCGCGAACGACGCGTGATATACGTGATACACTTCACTTCTGGAGTGTGTCTTACTTTCGACAAATTTTTATAAGATTGCGGCTGCTGTGCAATAAAGCCAACATGCGTCGATCAATCACCCCGCGGTGATCGATAGACACTCTATCGTCGGCCGGTCTTTCTTGCCAAAGCAAAAAAAAAAGAAAAATTGCATGATCGATGGCGGCTAAAAATAAAATCCTTCGAAATGATATTGCGCGCGTAGGATGACGGCGCGGGAGGAATTAGGTATATATATCTCGGCAACAGATTTGCGGTGGTAAAAGAGAGAAGAATGTGGATAAATAATGTATCCGTCGTAATCGCGGCGCGTTTTGTCTCGACTCCGAGAAAGGAACAGTAGGTCACCCGGTGCGACAGAAAACGCTGAGTGACCCGATGTTTCTTTCTCGGTATTAGAGACAAATGGCTACCCTGACCTCGTCCATTTATTGTGTGACAACCAGCTGCACCGCGAATGGTACAAGAGATCGGTTTTTTAACACTGACGGTAATGTCGGTACGAATCGGTATAAATAATTTTAGTAAGTAAGTAAGTAACTTATAATAATAATTTATATAGCGATAGATAAATTATGTCATTAGAAAGTCACAAATTGAATGTCATTGAAAGTCAAATGTATTAAGCTAGATAAATCGATATTTATGTCGTTTTATATATATAAAATTTTAAGTAAAAATATGGAATTATAAATATTAATTGAATGTTAATTATATTACGGAGAAAAAAATATTTAGATCTAAAAAAATTTTTATTTAGATTGCTGCCAATATAGCATATTTACTTAATACAATACACATATTTATTTAGAATTAAATATTTTTATTTAAATTAAGTAAAAATATCTAATTCTAAAAAAATATGTGTATTATATTAACAATAAGTAAATAAGCTATTGGCAGCAATCTAAATAAATATTTTTTTAGATCTAAATATCTTTTTTCAGTGTAGTAATTGTATGTTAAATAGCATCAATTAACATTTGTAAAATAAATGTTAATTAAATGTATATAAATACGAAATTTTTAGTTAAATTTTTTTGTACTTAGAAACTTCATTATTCTAATTATAAAGTTTTTATTCGTGTAAAGAGGATGAAATGACGAATACTGTGACGAAAAATTACAGAGTGCTAAAAATTATATCGCGTAGGAAAAATACAGAGGAAAAATACCTATCTTCCTTGGAACTTTACTGCACTTCAAACGTAAAGTTGAACCACGCTTCAATTTTACGCGCAAGAATCCAAAATCTGCTTAACGTGATAAAACACATTCTCGATCAACGTTTACTACGTCGTACCACGTACCACATACACGCATCATATTCACGGCGCGATAAGCCGTACAAGCAAAAATCTATATTAATACATATTTTCAATTTAAATTTATTATCAACTTAAACTTATTTGCGATTATTTCTATCCTCTGATCTTTTCAACATAAATTTTTACTAGATAACTATTTCTTTAAGTTTACAGGATAGGAAAGCTTGATCTTAAATTTAAATAAAGAATGAAAGATGAGTCTAACATGTATTAGCCATAAAAATGTTTTTGTATAAATTTGTATGATAAACGGTGTAATTAAACACTCGCTTGTAATAAAGTGATATAACATTGTTAAAGATTTAATCATTTCAGTAAAAAGAGGTTATTTATTTCTTACACTCATAAAACACAATTGCGTTACGGTATCTAGATAAATCGCACGTAAACTTCTAAATAAATGCAGAGGCTGTGCGCATAATCAGCGTGTAATTCATTTAACACGGTTTATTATCATTTAGGTATGCTTCCATCATTCGTGCGCGTTTTGTATTTACATAGTTATCTTCTGATGTGTTGTTAACTCTTGCAGCATGCTTGTATCCATAAAAAAATTACATAAATGCACTCTAAATACTGCACTCAATTATTAAATTTTTAATATTAATATTATAAAAATTTTAAATTATACGTTTCTATATAATTTAGTTGATTAAATAATTTATGTAATTTACTTAACCAAACAATAAATACAGATTAAAATTAAGATTGAAATTATGTAGACATAATCCCAAAACGAGAATACTTTTTTACTTTCTTTCTTTGATTAGTTCTTAACTGATTTTTATTTATAAATTTGGAACGTCGCGTCTCTCATTTTTTTTTATTATCCATGTTAATTAGCATATTGCTCTGAGATTACGCAATTCAAGTGAGATAAAACAATTCGAACTGTAAAAATTCACATTTAATTTAAAAGCCTTTTGGAGCTGAATACTTTTCTAAGTTATTATTTTATACACTGGTCCCTCACAGCGTAAGACACGCTCGTATACGGAAACAGGATGCACCTGTCGTGATACATTATCGTACGCTTATCTACGACAAAACGCGTCACGTGCAATCTTCCTCGACCCATTCCATATTCCATATACGTGAGAGAATAAGGCTGCCCGGCCACTAGGGGAATGTGTCAGGGCCTCGAGTGAGAAAATCCGTTCTCATCGTTAATCGCAGCACCGGATCTGGTGAGACGGGTCGTGCATCTTTCCACCGTTCATCCGCGAAGGGACAATCATACGTTTTCTCTTTCGTTCTTTTCCCCCCTTCCTTCGTTTGATCGTCGTCTGCTTTCGCGCGGCTACGATCGTTTTCGCAATTTCCTCTGCCGTACAGCTATCGGATCGTAGACTGATTGACAAAAATTTCCGATTGTTACCCTGCGCCGCAATCACGCTGTGCAATTACCCGCGAGTGAAATGGACGACTATTAGAACGTGGCTTATGACATTTTGACGATCGGACGAAAGATAATTTGCGAATAAGGCGTGCTTTGAATTTCCGACCATTTCTGAAAACCTTGACTTTTTGCACTAGAATCGTGTACCTGGAAAAACAATTCGTTAGGTCTACTTTCTCGCCGCATTTTTAACGCTAAATTTAGCTATTCATCTGTTATCTCGCGATACAGTGATTATCTCTGAAGTACTTATACGCCACATGTGCAAAATGCTGTCTGAAATCCCCTCTTATCTTATACAATTAATGAAAAAAGTGTTGATTCGGTAATTTCTACAATCTAAAGTAATATATACATCACAATATTATAATCTAAAACTGAGATATACGAATATTGTCAAATATACAATTGATTTTGATTTGGCTTTGCATTCTGGAGAAGAATAAAGTTATGTGATTTTCATAAATCGCAAAAACGGAATTCAATCGTCAATTAAATTACGGCACACGTGTAATCATCAGAATACGACGATACGCGCGGGATTTAATTGAATCTTGTATATTACATTTTTTTATTCCATTTCTAAAAGTACGTAACAAAATTGATTTTTTAAATTTCCGCTTTAAGTGTTGTTCCTTGATGCAAAATAGATATTAATTAATATCTATTGGTGACGTCAATATTTACATTTTGACATCTCGATAATTCAACCGTCTTATTAAATGAATGAAACTCAAGATCTCGAATATCTACATTTAACGCTAAATACGCAACATAAATAGAGCGTTAAATCTCTACTAACGATCCTTTGAAGCCGTCAAAAGGATATCTCTATATTCGTTATCTGTATCACGGACGTGCATGATACCATATAGTTGCAAGTTTGTAGTAAAAAAGAAAAGGACTTTTCAATAGAGATCAGTAGATCAGTAGAGGAGATAATCTGTCTTCTAGAACCATAATAAATCAATCTTGATGTGATAATTACACGCAATCCCACGCGTTTAATTGCTCGGCGCACTAAGCGATTTCGCCCAATGTAGAAATTAATTATCGGAGGCATGGGATTGTGAACATTTCTGAGGAAAAGTACAGCTGTGCGATAATCGCCGCTACCAAAAAAAATGCTATTGTGCGAATTAAAAATATCATAAGAAGTATGTCACGATGCTCAAAGAATGCATATGTTAATGAATATATATAAGACTGTATTCTTACCGCGTATTTATTTCATGTACCTATATTAATATACTAACTAATATTTTGTAATACTTAATCCAATAAAAATCTTTGACAAAGTTATATTGACATGTTGAAAGTAAAATAAATGGTTATAAGAAAGATACTGATGTAAGAACGTTAATGTAGAAAATAATATAGAGTTGAATATAGAGTTTAATAGTCAATAATTATTTCTAGATAGAACAACATACATTTATATTTTAGGATAACTATCTTTAATTTTTCAAAAAAAACTTTTGTTTAGGCCTTGAGGCAATAAAAACATCGATGAGAAATTTACGTGTAATTACGTAATGTCAAAATTCAACATTTTTTAATATCCTCTTATTTCTCATATTATCTTTATTACTTAAAATTATTTTCTATTTTATTAAAATAGATATATTAAAAATTAATCTTCTAGCATCCATTATAAATATTATAAATAAAGAACTAAACATTAATATTAACAATATTACGCGCGACGAGCGTAACAATATATTATAAATTTCTCTGAAATTGAGGATATGCGGTAATCATTATTTTTACTTATATAATGATTATTTTTCATCAAATGGACAAAATGCGAGCTAACGGGATTGCCAAGGAGGTAGCATCGAGAATACATTTACATATATCTACGAATCGATTTCTTTGTTAAAAGCTGATATTTCACTTCAAGTAATACGTAGTCTATTGTAAGTAAAATAAAATGTAGACATTTATGCAAATATATTTATGTTACAAACAAAAAATTACATTACTACGATTAGTTACAATATTTTGTGCATGTATAAAAAATAAATGGATTATTTTTTTTAAATTTAAACATCTTTCGACGATCCAACGGGAATTGTCATCATATACTCATCATGCATCATACGAACCGAGCCGATTGCAAGTTGGAACTGCAATTCACAGACAAAGTAAATAAATTTTTAAATTCTAACGAAATTATCTTACAACAAACGTGTGGCGTAGGTTTTTACCATATTTATCTCGTGAACACTTCAACATTTTTGAAGAATTTTCCTTATAACAAATAAATTATTTTATATTATAGTTGTTAATGTCTTACCCTGTAAAAAAATTCGGTTAATTGTTAACGAGATAAGATAATTATAAATTCAGTTCTAGAATTTTGTCTAATTCTTTTTGGGTTTCATCCAACATTTCTTTTTTATGATCCTTATACCATCTGATCGCTCTTCGACGCATGTCTGTCCATTCGTACAAATGTTGAAATATAGGACGTGCATAATTTAACGAACAGTACTGAATGGCAAATGTCAAAGCTGGTTTAACTTTCTTAACCCATCGAACTTTAATGCACAATTGTAGCCAAAGACAACTGTAAAATACGAATGTTTTACACTAAACCATAATGTAAATCAATCGGAATAAAGATGCGAATGAATAAAGATAATTACCGTACCTACTTCATGATTTTGTATATCTTTGTCACGATTTAAAATTAATTCCAGTTTCTCCTCGGTTAAGTCCATATGAAAGAAATCTAAGTGGATTAAGAATATTATGTACTCAATGCTAAAAATGGGCGGTTTATATATTTCCATATAGGTAGCAGATAAATTATCGGGGTTGTTATCCCATTTAGCCCATTTTTTCGCTAACTCGAAAAAATTTGTTTCCCATGCGGTCTTTGCCGGCACATCAGGTAGAGGAGGGATATTATAGAACCATGTGTCCCATGCAACATTACCTAACATCTGAAAACAACATTAAAGTCATTATTTTTAAATACTTAGAAGTATGAATACTAGTTTGTATGTATAGAAGCGATGTTAACGTTTTTTTTCTCAGGAAAGTATTGATACAAGTAGTCCTTCCACTCTTGAGTGTTTATACTTTTGAATGCAAATTTATTAAAGTAAGATTTCAAAAATGGTTCGAATACTGAGGGACCTCCTAACATATTCTCTAGATCACCGCATACATCCCACTTCGTAAGGCACATATTCAGTGACTTTCTGAGGCGACAAATCCATCAAATTAGGTAATAAGCATTTTATTAGGCCAACATTTTTGGGTTCTTTGAGCTATAATACAATTCCAGAAAATAATGCAGTATGAATGCAAGAATGTGTGTGTGTTTTGTGTATACAATGTAAAATGTTGTCATTTATTGGTATAACATTATTTATATTACTCAATTTCTTTGACCTAATCCTAGTCGCGTAATCAAAATTAATATCTTACCATATTTTTCAGGTTATTTAATCCTTCCCTTTCCAAAAAAGACTTCATGTCTTCGTGAGAGAATAGTTTGCTTTTAATTTTCCTGCTAATAAAAGTGTTGAAACTCTTATTCAACCACAAATGCTTATAATTCGAACAGGTAACTAAACTTCCTGTCCACCTCTGTAAGATGTTTCGAGCAAGTGAAATGATAGAGGAAAGATCTCCGCTAAGGAGAGTCGGCGAAATAAATGTCACACATGGACATTCTATTTCGAAATGGGCAGCACTTGGTGGAAGCACGCATATATCGTGTCTATCTAGAGATATCATTTTAAATGTAATAACAAATAAAAATAATAACAATAAATAAAAATTGCAAGATTGATCCACAAAGATATGCACTTTTTGCTTCATAGAATTATCAATGCTATCACCTCTCGGAATATTGCAGATTCCTCCTCAATCACCTTGTATATAAATTTAAATAAATTAATATTAACAAATTTAGTTATTTTACCCCAAGAATTAGGTCCACACAAACTTTCGGCAGTCTTCAATATGTTTTCAATCGTGACTTCAAACATATTAGTGGTGTTGCCAATAAATTTTTTTTCTGCAAATATATTGATTTTTGCGCGCACGAAGATGTTTTTTATTTAGTGCGCCCACAGAAATAACCACCACGTAAGATGGTACCGGATTTATTTGTTTGAATTCATATACGTCTCGTTCCGGACCTTTGCATATATTTTGCAGAAATGCAGACATTATAACTTCATAATTTTTAGGTATCTTGATCTAAAAAATTAAATATACGTCAATAAAAATTAAATAGATATTTTATTTTAGTTTAATTAAAACAGTTTCTCTAAGAAAATAGGCATTTATGTTTAAAAACATTTAATTTCTTTTTCACGTACTTTTATCAATAATAATAAGTTGTATATCATCGTTTTTTTTTTCATATAAAGGAATAAATGCGGAATGCATACAAATATTATCTGTGATTAAATTCTTACCTTAGCAGTGTATGTAAATTTGACAGACGGGGTATCCTGGCAGGGAAACCATGATCTAGCGTAAATTAGCTGAAAAAAATAGAAACTTTTACATAATAGCTATGTTGATGTAGAAAAGTGTCTTTGTTTAGCCAGTTTACCTTGTTGTTAGACAGTAAAAAGGGGTGTTCACCATCGACAGTTTGCTCAGGTGTTTGTTAGCCATTATAATGCAGCAGGAGACTTTGGACTTGTTTCATATTCAATTTGAATTTGGCATCTGAAAGAGTATCGTATTACAGGTATATTCAATTCTTACATCAATAAGTTTTAGTAATTGTACTTTTCTTTAAATGTCTTGTTATATTTACTCGGGCTCATAAACGGTATCAATAATTGATGGTAAGTCTATAATAAATGAACTTTCCAAGGCACCACGATATTCATTATCATCAGGTACCTGGTGCTTATCATTATAATTTAAACGTGACTCAGTTTGAGGATTTGTTACACTTTTTATGTCAAGTTCGTAGTTATCTAAAATCTAATTGTTCAAGAATATATATTAATAACAAGTCAAAATTTTTGCCCAATGTTAAAGAAGATTTCTACTCACTATACTTTCTGAGCTGAATGTTTTCTTTCTATAGTTAAAATAGCTTTTCCTTGAAGAACTTTTTCATCAAAATCCACTAAATCGATATGTTTTACACGTGCCTCTTCTTACAATTAGAAAGATACAGTAAATAACAAATATGTAAGTAATAAATAACGATATATAAATGTAGTTCATAGTACATAACAAAAAATGGCATATTGTAATTAAAATCATACAATTGCGTTATTATTATATTATTATAGTATTCGTAAATTTTTAAACTTTTGTGATGAATACAATATATTTTATACATTTAATACTCGCTATATTCCGGTCCAGTGAACCGCTGAATGCTTTTCGGTTTTCTAGTTTTCAAATTTCCCATTTAAACTCTGTTTAAACTCAAATCATTTTCTTGACCTGACATATGATAAATCTTTTATTCAGACTAAAAATATTAATTAGAATAAAAATGACAATGCGACAAAGTCAACGATCCATGAGACCGTTTGACTTTGTCGCATTGTCCGGAGTATGGCAAATTACAGACTTGAAAATAAGTGTGGCTATATAGGATTAAAAAAACACTCATTGTCAGTATCAGTCAATTAAAACTATGAAAGAATAATCTAATTTTGAAAATTGCAAATTACTAAAGAACTAAAGATATGTACGGCAATTTCGTCTTTCAAAGATATTACTGAATTCCACAAATATTCCGTATTTTATTTTCTTTAAAAATAAGTAGATAAATTAATTTTTTTCATATTGTGCTTATGAAGCTAATTGAATAATTAACATACTTGGTTTCGCAGAAGAATATGGATCTTCGGTAGAGCCTGCGATATCCATTTTAGAAGAGTCGCGTTATAGCCTTTCCAAATGACTTGTGATAATAGATCTTTATTGTGCCTAAACTGATCTCACAAAAGCACGGTATTGTTTTTAACTTCTATCACTTTCTCTTGTTTGGAAACACGCTCTATTTATTAGAACGTCAATGTTATTGTGATTCCTCCCTCGCGCAAAGACATATTTAAATTAGGTAAATTTAGTAAGTCAAACTGTCGTCGAGTGCGAGACTCGTACATTTCAATTACATACATGTAAAGATTTTCTTCATATTTAAAAAAAGGCGGAAGAAGTTTTTTTTCTTCTGATTACTTTAACGGCACTCCCGAACGCATCGTGGCGCGACAAACTGTTACGATTAATTCATTTAAATCGGTGACGATATGACGTTGAAAACTGACGTCCTGAAATAATGCTCGAGGTATACGGGGCTCCCATTTCAAACACTAATTTGTGTGCAAAAAATCGTGCTTAAATCGTGAAAATAAAACATATATAATTATTTCGTGTTCTTTTTGTATGAAATATAGACAGAAAAGTTTATGCAAAAATAGTAATCAAAATTTAATTTCAAATTGTTGAAATTATTTTAAGATATAATAAAAGAATGGCATTATAAATTGTCCATTGCTATTTAAATTTTCAATATCAGAGGATGATTCTCCTTGATATATTTCATAACGCGTTATACATAGCGGATAAGAGATCGATATACTCTCACCGAATAAACCGGTAAGAATTTCTGTTAAAAGTGAGGTGCGTATAAATTGATCACACGTCTTTATAATGTAACGCGCTGTCGCTACTCATCGTTCGTTTTTCTCTTCCTCCGCCTACATTTCATCTTGCGCGGTATCTTTTACGGGACCGCGGCAATCGTTCAAAAAAATAGCTCTGAAGACGACCTTAACCCTTTTAAAATAACATCTGTTTCTCCGTCTCACTCTATCTCTATTCGGAACGGCGGTTGCGTTACGTGGAAACACTGCACCGTTCAGATAAATTATAGATGACGTTCTACGAGATTACCTTGCATCATGCGCACATCCCGCAGGGATGACTGATCCGCATAGTCATTTGGGCTTAGCGAACCCGCCGACGACCCGAGCTCGATACCTACATTGCGGACACTCACATGCATTTGCACGTCATATACACCTACATACACATCTCTGCGAGCGATAGTACAATAAACTTTTAGGGATAAATGGAAGCCAGGTACAATGTAATTTTTAAATAGTAATTGAATAATAAGAAGAATGAAAGACAAACTTATATACGTTTGATACAATTGGAACGAGATAGCGAGTGCTAAAGCTTATCTTTATTTATGTTCCTTAATTAAAAAGAAGGTCACGCTCACCAGTATTCACAATTGAACAAACGAACAGTGTCCTCGGTGTATTTATGCTCTTATCGATTTTCTCTAACATTTGCCATGCACACGAGAGAGGTTTGAAAATTTAAAAAGGAATCGAGATGTAATCGAGAGAGAATTAAATTTTTTTGATACTAGATTACATTTAAATTTTTCTTAACGTATAATATAACATAAGATTAACCAGATTTATTTAAGAAAAATTTTGTATCACGTATTTATTATCAAATTACACTCTAGTCAAAATTTTGGTCTTTTATAATAAGAATAAATAGGAAAAATAAATATAATTATTTATAAAGAGCGATAAAATTAAAAGTTATTGATATTTTTTACATACCTATATGTATTCTTAATATAGTCATTTTCTTATACAGTTCATATTTCATGTAAGTCTTTCTATTTCTTATTTGTACATTGTTTGAACTTGGAGAAAGCTTTTGATTTTCCCACACATGGTTTAAGTTTCTTGACACTTTTTGACCGTAATAATGTAACTTCCTCCACGCTTGATATTATTCTTCCGCATAATTCCTGACAATGTCTTCGTTAGCATGGACCGTCGTGCCTGTAAGCAATATCTAAAAAAAAAGAAAAACGTCTCGTTATTCAGCTTAGAATGTTCCATCGGTCTATCGATCGAGGAACACTTTTGTTCTCGAGAGAAGTAAACGATATCTCTCCTACATTCTCCACATCGTCGCGTTGCAACACTCGAGAATGCACGGGACATTGATCTTAATCGACGTCGTCAACGTCGCATGCACACAAATATCACGATTTGTTCTATGACGTAATTTTGCACGCTCAATAGAATTTATCGCGCGAGATCGCTCCTTCCGCCGTTTGACGCGCGCGAGGCGTCACGGCGCCAGAGGACACTTTCGCGTACGTAACAAAGATGTAGCTCAGACAGCTCCGAAAATTGCTGTAAGATTGCGTTTTTCCTGTTATGTCGAAAATCCACGTCTGCACAACGAGACAAAATCGAAATTACCGCGAGGCGCGCGCGTAATTTTACGCGGCGTAAGCAAGTTAATGAGCGAAGAGGATCCCGAGTGAAAATACCTTCGTTTGCGCGCGAACGCAAACGCGAGCATCACGATATGGCCATCAGGAATTCGTCCGGGGATTTATCATAGACGCGCCGTATGATTTACAAACCTCACCTTTTTCCGGGGAGCGTAATTTAGCGCACCACAGGGCCTCCGGGCTCACGTAGGACCTGCCGTCGGTGCCGCACACCGGCTGTCTATGCTCCTCTTCCGGTACCGAACCGCAAGGATAGTCATCCGGTCCGGAACACGATCCGTGATGCCTCAGAAACACATCTGCGGGACGCATGATATCATTGTCCTCGTGTAATAATTCAAGTTTGTGAAAAATTAACGATGAGAAATGGAAAACGTAAATCTCGGAGTACAGCGATTTTTTTTCCTAAACTTTCGTTCGCACGAAAATCGTGAAAGTTATACTATCGCTTCGTATACAAAAATTTTATTGTAATTGAATAATTCGAGCATAATTGAAATGACTGAATTTTTCAAGAGATAATCAATGATGTATTTGAACAATTGAACCGACACACTTGATGGATGCGCTTGGAAATGGCAGTTTGTCCAGCGCCGAGTTCTTTCTCTTTCCGTCTCTCTTACGATGCAAGACTCACATTTATCGTGACGAGTGTGGCATTGCAAGTGATGTATACTCTGATACGTGCGACCGTCGTTCCCGCAAACCTGATCGTCCGCGGTGAAGACGTCGTTCACGTATTCGCCGTTTGGCAAAATTGTCGTATTCGTGTGCGCCTCAATGCAGGATTCGTGGCTGTGCGTGCCGCATTCCCCGTTAGAAATTACTGTTAAATCTGAATTAAAGAAAGTAAGCTACATTCGCAGACTTTCTGCATCAAAAAAAAGCAAACTACCAACTACACTCCTCGAATTAAAAAATAAACGGTTCGCGGACTTTGAACTACTATTGAAGAATGAAGAAACACATTAACAAACCATGTAGCGTAAATGATTAAATAGTTTTTGCATAAAAAAAATTATTTCTAATATTCTTTGACCAATAAATGAACATTTCTATTAAAACGAGCCAAATCTGCTTACAATTAGTGAATTTTTGTATTGAATATTTGTCAATAAAAGTTATCTCAAATCTTGAACAAAATAAAAATAAATTTTTTGTCGTATAGATTGATTATGCTTAAATTAACTTACTATAATTAACAATTATATAAAATGAAATTTTATCAGTATTTTAACAATTATTTGGAGAAAATCGATTCGAAACTCACACAAGCATCCGTCAAGAAAATTTGTAAAAATTCTTTGTCGATACTTTTACAATAAAATATATTATTACGTACGTGGCTGATAGCAAAGAAAGATAAAAGGATTTGGATAAGTGACTCCATCCGACGCGCAGACCGGATTCCACTCGTATCTCGATTTCGCGAGGTCACAAACCGCCGCGCCATAAAGCTGATGGACGAATTCCACCCGGCAACCGCCGTCGTGAATAATTTGCAACGCTAGAAAAATAAAATAGATTCTGAGAGGCTGAGTGCTTCAAGATTAATTAATTAAACATACAATAAAATGCGTATTTATAAATTTTAGTTTTACGATTATCACTTTAGTTCTTATACTTTAAAGATTTTCTCAGTGTTGCGTTTATTTTCATCGCGCATATTCTGATTAATTTCGTATATGATAAAATTACGGTATCTATATTTCGCTACGATCGTCCTGTGCATTAATTAAGTTAATAGAAAATCGCGTTTGAATCCACATGGCCGTCGCGGCGACGGGTAACTCGATTCGGATGTAAATCGTAATCCATCGTCCGCAGAGGGATAACCGGGTTGTGCCGACGAAACATTTAGTTCAAAGCGGGGATTCTAAATTAATTCAGCACCGTCGCGTCGCGAGACTTAAGAGAGCGCGAAGGTATACCCAACCGGCGCGGCGCGGCGCGGAGCGCGGCGGCCACGGCGGGCGGAGGAGTTTGAGCGTTATTTCCGACTACTTGCCGGCAATTAGGCGAATCATAACTAAACGCTTCCGCGTAACTTTCGTCGTAATCCCTTACCGGGATTATATCGTTGCAGGCACTTGAGCTGCGCCGCGTTTGGATAAGTGAATCCGCTACTAGCGCAGACCGGATTCACCCCGTAATATTTGGTGCCGCCACGGTAACAGTCATCGTCCTGGGTGCACTCCGTCATCGGCACGGCTGTCAAATCTGAAACGGATCACGAAAAAAAATTCAGATGTGCGGTGAACTCTGTTCACGATTTGCGAAAATACGATCCATCGAAATATCAGTATATATCTTTCGGATTTTTATATAAGAGAATCAAGGCTTCCTAAATTATTTGTATATATAGCCAGCAAGAAATGCAACATAATAAGGCAAACGGTGAAAGATATTTCTCTTGGTAAACAGAAATTTTTAATAAATTCAGGAAATTTTTTTAAAATACGGAAAAAGAACGTTACGACGCAGATTAAAGTTTATAGCGTCCGAATTATAGGGACGAAATTTATCAACTTTAATTTAACAGTAACATGAAATAAATACAAATATTAAATATACGTATGTGAAAAACGAGACGATTAATATCGCCAGGTACTTACTTCTCGATTGCCTCTGACGAACACATAGCAGAGATTGCGTATTAGTGTAAATCTTGTGATCTGAGCCGCAAACTGGCTCGTAATACAGATTGACGCTACAATATTCTTCGTTCTCCAAGCACGGACCGGCATGCAATGTGGTAACTGTAAAGAATTTTACCTTATTATTAGAAAAAATGTCGAACAGTATTTTTTACTCGTGCAAACTTTTTTGCAGGGCTTGCATTATATGTATTTCTAATTCATCAACATCTCATTATTGTTTCAAAAGTCGACGTGATATTTTTTAACGCGTTACTATTATGTCGTTAATTTCTGTCAATATATGAAAATTAATACATTTTAAGAAATTATAATGACACTTTGCTTTTGATTGACGCATAATGTATTATATGTATATTTGTGGAGCACGACTTATATATTAACATCTCATTGTAATTCAAAAATTATGATATAATTTTTAAGGTATCGTCAATAATTTTTTCTAATTGAAAAAGAAAGATTAACTTACCGGTTTCGCGGCTGTGATGATTTTTACAATCTAAGTAAAGACTATTGGCGTACGTCACACCGTCGTCGCCGCATATCGGACCGCCGTATATATCCGGTTTGTCGAAAATCGTACAGTTCTGATATAATGCCATCTTGTCGTCCAAGGTAAGCGCAAGTCCAACTCTATCGTGCATCCCTGTAAGATTTTTAGTTTTTTTCTTCTGCAAATTGTTTCGTATCCTTTTTCGTATTTTTTCGGAGAGAAATATGTGTATCTGTGCATGAGATCAATTAATAAAATTTGTATTAAACTCGGCGAAGAGATATCAATGAAATTTGAGTTACCGGAAAAAAGAAGAGGAAGAAAAACGTAGCGCGCAAGTGAAAACGACATTATATGCTGCGAATGCAGATTGCAGTTTCGAACGTTGAAGAAGCGCACTGTGTCGCAACTATGTCCGCTCGTGCACCTGCTGCGCCGCTTTTATTTTTTTCCTCTCGATTGGATATATTGTTATGCATTCCTCTACCGTCGTAATAATCAGGGAAATTCAATATCGAAAACGTGTCACTGCCAGGCAACGCTACCGAAATCAATCGTAACAATGCGTCATTATTGATCCTCCGCCGCCAATTTGTCCACGTTGATTTAAACGTGATCTGTCATGTAAATTAATAATTTGTCGCGTAAAAACACGTCATGAATAAACGTGTTTTGCGTAATACGTCTGTTATCGGCGAATTAGTCAGCGTATCCAAAAACGTGACGCATAATGGCAAAGGAAGTAAAGATGGAAGAGAACAACGGAAAGCAATGAAAAGAGAAAGAGAGAAAACTTATTCTTAATAATATTTGATAATTATTTGTTAATATTTTATTATGTGGATATTGTATAATTTATACAACAAAATATGAATAAACCTATATATAGTTCCAATTTGTATTGTAACTTTCCCATTTCGTACATTCATGATGGAAACAAAAAGAACAGAGAAGACCAAAACATAAAAATGAAAATAAACAGACACAACGTGATGATGAAGTAAAAATGGTGATCATTGTCGCGGTCTATTAGGCCTTGCACAATAGAGCGTATATTAAAAATAAGAATAAATATGAAATATTAAGATATAGAAATATAGAAATATTAATTCCCGTAATAAATATTAAACGTTAGACTATGTCAATGTAGAAATATTTCTATTATTTTATTTATTATATTTCATTCTTTTTTATTGTGCGTTACGTTTAATTACAGTTATTTCTAATTCTGATTCCTAATATTTAACATTTATTCTTATTCCTGATCGTGATGATCTCTTGTGCCTTAGTTTGAAGATTTTTTTAGGTGTTTGCTGTAGCATATAATTTACATTATCGGCAAATAAATTTCTACGTTATCAACAGATGATTGCAACAGATAATTATCTGCATTACCAATACAAGAATAATTAATCAATTATCCATCGAGTGCAATATTATCTACTGAGCGAGTCTTCTTTTCAATGCACACTCGCATATGATCTAACTTCAAAAATATCAAAAGTATTACTTTTTTGTAGGGCAAACTTGACGTTCACCCTCTATACTAACGAGATATACAATTAAATAAATTAATGTTTTGTCGATAATTGCAGACAGTTCGTTCAAGATCACGCGCTCAAAAGATATCGTGTAGAATTTGAATGAGTAACGTCACTCGCCGTGCGCGGGCGCCATTTTCGCTCGTGGCACAAGCCACGTCTCAACTTCATGGCAGGAGTATCGTGTATGGGGCTCCGTTAATACAAGCACGGCGATAATTTCGGTACCTGCGATACGCGGTGGACGCGGCGAATAATCAACGGCAACAAGATGGTACGTAGAGAAACGGTAACGATGCGGCAATGCGAGGAGAAGGCGAGTCAGCACCGCAACAACAATACTCGGAGTAACACCTACTCGTGCGCTCGTCGCGTTGACATTTGTTCTCGAGACACGTCAAAACATCTATCAAAACCGCTCCCTCCTCAGGATGACGAAAAATTTACTTGCGTAGCGTAACCAGCTTCTTCGCGCGAAAAGCGTCTCGTTTATTTTCCGCGCGAATTCCCCGAGAGGAAAATTAAATTTAACACGAACCTCTCAAACGTAACGTTTGACATGAAAACCACTGTTGGATGACAATCTTGATGGCACGGCAAATTAAAAAAAAAAACCCATACAGTATGGATCTCGTCGCGCAACAAAAATTGTATGGGTTTAGTTCTATAGTTTAGAGTTTATCTTTTTTTGTCCTTCCAACGTGGAGTAAAGAAGATATAAGCTCTGAACTGGCGCAGGCACTTCAGCAATAAAAAAAAAAACAGACCCTAAATCCAAGGATTCTCTTCCCTTAGCCTCTAAGATTAGACATCAAGCGGAAGCTGACGGCCAGGTCGGACAGAGTGAAGAGCGTGGATCTTCACCCGACCGAGCCGTGGATGCTGTGCTCGCTGTATCAGGGCAACGTCAACATCTGGAACCACGAGACTCAGACACTGGTGAAAACGTTCGAGGTGTGCGATCTGCCGGTAAGGACGGCCAAGTTCGTGCCGCGCAAGAACTGGGTTATCACCGGCTCCGACGACATGCAGATCAGAGTGTTCAATTACAACACTTTGGAGCGCGTACATTCGTTTGAGGCTCACAGCGATTATGTCAGATGTATAGCCGTACATCCGACACAGCCGTTCATACTAACGAGCAGTGGTAGGTTGGACGACGGTCCCGTTTGTCCCGTCAAGCTTGTGCTTATTCCTATAATTTATACAATATCAATGTTTCTCTTATGTAGATGATATGTGGATAAAATTGTGGAACTGGGAGAAGTCCTGGATCTGCCAGCAAGTATTCGAGGGTCACACGCACTACGTCATGCAGATCGTATTCAATCCGAAGGACAACAACACTTTCGCCAGCGCGTCCCTGGACAGAACTGTTAAAGTGTGGCAGCTCGGCTCGCCCACAGCTAATTTCACCTTGGAGGGTCACGAAAAGGGTGTTAATTGCGTAGACTATTACCACGGTGGCGACAAACCGTATCTGATATCGGGTGCCGACGACAGATACGTCAAGATATGGGATTATCAGAATAAGACCTGCTGTACAGACACTGGAGGGCCACACGCAGAACATCTCCGCCGTGTGTTTCCATCCGGAATTGCCGATCGTTCTCACGGCCTCAGAGGACGGTACCGTCAGAATATGGCACGCGGGAACGTACAGATTGGAGTCCTCCCTCAACTACGGTTTCGAGAGAGTGTGGACCATAGCGTGCATGCGAGGCTCGAACAACGTTGCCATTGGGTACGACGAGGGTAGCGTTATGGTAAAAGTCGGCCGAGAAGAACCGGCCGTTTCGATGGATTCACTTGGCGGAAAGATCGTGTGGGCACGTCACAGCGAGATCCAGCAGGTGAACTTAAAGGCGTTGGGCGAGGAGGCGCAGGACGGAGAACGGCTGCCGTTGGCTGTCAAAGATATGGGCGCCTGCGAGATATATCCGCAGACCATACAGCACAATCCGAATGGTCGATTCCTGGTGGTCTGCGGCGATGGGGAGTACATTATATACACGTCAATGGCACTGAGAAACAAGGCGTTCGGACAGGCGTCGGAATTCGTGTGGGCGGCGGACTCGAGCCAATACGCAGTGAGGGAGAGCAACACGACGGTGAAGGTGTTCAAGAACTTCAAGGAGAAGAAAAGTTTCAAGCCAGATTTTGGAGCGGATGGTACGACACATCTTTTATCTCACCGTCTCTTCGTGCCGACTTGACTCCTATATATCGTTGTCGCTTGCAGGAATTTTTGGTGGATTTTTACTCGGCGTATCGTCCGGATCTGGGCTCTCCTTCTTTGACTGGGACACGTTAAAGTTGATCCGTCGCATAGATATACAACCTACGCATGTTTATTGGGCAGAGAATGCCTCGCTGGTGGCATTAGCTACGTCAGATCAATATTTTATACTGAAATATCAGGCGGATGTTGTCGGTAATGCCACAGAAAACGCTGAGGACATTGAAAATGCATTTGAGGTACGCTTGTATGGTTAATTGCTTCAGCAAGCTTTTGTGTATTTTTTTATCTTTCAGTTTTAAGTAATATTTTAAATAATATTTTTAGATGGTAGCGGAGATGAGCGAAGTGGTGAAAACCGGCTTATGGGTCGGCGACTGTTTCATCTATACTAACAGCGTCAATCGCGTTAATTACTTCGTCGGCGGCGAAGTGGTCACTGTCTCTCATCTGGACAGACCGATGTATCTGCTGGGATATGTACCGAGAGACAATAGATTATACCTTTGCGATAAGGAACTGTCTGTCGTATCGTACGCCTTGCTCCTATCAGTGCTAGAATATCAGACTGCGGTTATGCGAAAAGATTTTGAAACTGCCAATAGAGTATTGCCGACGGTCCCGAAGGAACATCGAACGCGAGTGGCTCACTTCTTAGAAAAACAGGTGTGTAATTTAGTGCGATATATGTATATTGTTGCATTAATTATGATTTATTGAAAACTGTTTTTATCTTTGTCTCCATCTTACAGGGTTTCAAAGAACAAGCTCTAGCGGTATCGACGGATCCCGAGCACAGATTCGAGCTAGCGCTCGCACTAGGAAATCTCGCAACCGCGCATACTCTCGCCAAGGAAGCGAACAGCCAGCAGAAATGGCGGCAATTAGCGTCCCTCGCCACGCAAAAGGGAAAACTCTGTTTGGCGCAAGAATGCCTGCACCAAGCGCAAGACTTCGGTGGCCTATTGTTGCTAGCTACCAGCACGGGAAACGCGGATATGATACAGAAGCTTGGCGCGGTAGCGGACGAAACGGGAAAGAACAATATTTCCTTCTTGTCGAACTTCATATTGGGCGACGTGGACAAGTGTCTTGACATCCTAATCAAAACGGACAGAATTCCCGAGGCCGCGTTCTTTGCCAGGACATACGCGCCCAGTAAAATCTCCTCTATCATCAAATTGTGGAAGGAGAAACTGTCGGCGGTGAGCGAGAAAGCCGGACAGAGTTTGGCGGATCCCGAGCAGTACGAGAATCTTTTCCCCGGATACAGAGAAGCCCTGAAGGTGGAAAAATTCTTGCGGGAAGAAAGCAAGAGAAAGATTCCAGCTTCTGCATTCCCTACCGTTACGGTACGATCGTATTATTTATAAATACTAACGATATTAACGTATCGTTGATAAGAATCAAATATTAGAATCTCAGTTATCGAAATGGATCTCGAAATGAAATGTCGAGATACGCGATTAGTAGCGCGTTAAGCCGATTGATCGAAAAACAATAAACTGTGATCGCATTAATACGACGCAAATCGTCTCGCTGAGACCAATCTGGTACTCGTCTCAATCTCGAACGACAGGTATAATAACAACAAAAGCGCCGTGAAGGAGTTGAATAATATTTTTATAGAGGTACTCGTAATCACGTGATAAAATCGGGTCACGCTCGTTACTGATAATAAAAAAAATCTTGCGTCCCCGCATCTTTGTTATCGCGTAGTTACAGCTCGAGAGAACTATATAAAATCGATCTCGCGCTTGCCGATAAATCTTGGGTTTCGCCGACAAAGCTATCCGCCGTGTCATTACGAAACAAAGATAATTAATAATCACATAAAATATTTTAAAGAATATATGTATATATTTGCGTATACGTATTATCATTACGTATAGATGCGTTACAAAGAAATTGTATGACTAAACATGTTGTATTAATTTTATAGTCTAATGTCGAGCGGAATCCGTTGGAGGAGATGTTGGCCGCCGAGCAGTCGGGCGCATTTCAATATCAGGGCATTCACAGCATCTCCGAGCTCGAGGAGAAGCCGACTGAAGCGATGCTCGACAGATTACAAGATCTTTCAATATCGGGAATAAAGGACTTCCTAAGTAAAGCGACCACGTCCACCGTGAAGCCAGAAGTACCTGAAAAAGCAACGACGAAGCTCGCGAGTAGTGCCAGGCCTCTCACGATGGACGACGACGATCTAGACATCGATCTGGAGATCGACGATAATATCGATACTACAGTGAGTGTGGTATATTATTAGTAATATTTCTAAAATAGTTCTTGATGCGTACATGCAAGCGCGCACACAAGTATACGAAAATTTTAACTCTGCCTCCGTTTTCTAAATATGTCTCGTTTCTTCTTGCCTCAGTTTGTTTCGAAGGACATGCATTTTACAATTAGAAGCATTTTGGATGTTTTACAATTAAAAATGATCGTTTTACCTTAAACCGATAATCTATGTACAAAACTTGTAATATAAGCATCAAACCTCGCAATCGTAAGATCGTTGAAGATAAGCCAAAAGCGAGAAAGGCGCGAACAAATAAGAGCTGGAGGGCGTACAATTAGGCGACGGTTTAATACTCTTAAATATGGACGTAACTTTAGACGGGTATAGCATTACGAAAACACGTCAAGAAAGGGGCTGCATGACGTACCTATACATACCATATACATGCATAAATCCCATGCACGTGCAGAATACACCGAAATGCACGTCTTATTTACATAACTCCAATATATGTATTATGTATCATGGAGCAAATATACGTGTAACGCGATTAATGCGTCGCTAAAAAGCAATAAATCGTGGTGCAAATAATGAAAATGTAAATGACAGTAATGCAAAAAATGGCGAAACAGTTTAATCTACTTAGCAAAACGTCCCAGTCTATTTAGGTGATCTCGTATTAACAACGCTGTGAAATTAATGCATATTTTTTTTTTGCAAATTAACTCACTCTCCCGAGAAGAATTTATATACATATTTAGATTTATACAAGCCTCATCTATGTCAAAATGTATATCTGTATCTGTGTGAATACATGTCCAATGCGAAAATCGGCGACAGATCATTAAGCCCGGTCCCGGTGTAACTAATACGAGCGCAGGGAGAACAGTGGTACGCACTCTCTTTCTCTTTTTCTCTGCGAGCTTTTGCGAAAGGCCTCGGGGGCTTGTTTGCTGCGAGGCAGTCACGCCGCATTTTGTTTACAGACTTGTTGCCATAACACACGACTCCCGAGTCGAACCGTACCCCACCTACTATAAGGTTCCGACCATTACTACGTTTTGTCACGCTCTGCTTCCTTTTTTCCATTCACTCGATGGTGCATTTAGGAATACCTGCGTTTCGATATTTCTCGTTTTTATGATTTTAAGGGAGAGAGAGGGAAAGAGAGAATGTAAAATCCAAATTATTTTTTAATTATTTTGTAAACGCAATGATTATACATATCCCGTAGTTTGTAAAATAAATTATTTTCTGTTCCAGGGTGTCAATCTCGATGATGATCTCCTCGAAGAAGATTAACCGTTGAAACAGGAGCTGAATGGCGTACATCCATCGTACTTTCATTCTCCTTCTGTTATCAGTCATTCCCCAAGAAAAGAAGAAAACGATGAGAGTCGTTTAGACTCGAGTATTAAAATTATAAAATTTATCCCCCTGTGCGCAAGTATGTTTGTATCACTGCATGAATTAACAAAGGTAACGCAGCGCGTATTTTCCGGTTGGCACCAGCGAATGATTAAAAGTTAAATATATTGTTAATATAACGGGAAGTATAATGTGTGCTCCTATATTTCTCGTACTTATCTCCGTTTTATTGCGAACGCATTTCCGTTTCCTTGTTCCTAAACGCAAAACAGTAAACGAATTTCATTTTTTTTTATTTATTGAAACGCATAGTATAGCGTATTTCTAAGAATGAGCAGATAAAAAAATATTTATTAGCAATGATTTCTTGACGCCAATCAGTCCAGTTATACGTCTAAGTTTCAGAATTGTTTTTTTTTTATATATATTAAATTTTAAAGACACAAATAAGTGACGCGATATTATTTTTCGTTTAGTTTGAAGCGGATTTCAAGCGGAGTTTTAATTCAGAGCTTATTAGATGGATAAAGCACAAATATCCGATTTGTTTTGAGAAGTCACGAATGTCGGACGATGAACTCTTTCATTCGCGCGAAAGGGATCCTAAATTTGCCGAGAAACAAGCGCCGTATGCATTTCCAACTTTGGACATCAGCTGCGCGTATTCGTCACGTTGCATTTTCCTTCGGGATTTTCGGGCCGGCCGCGGGAGTGCGTGCGTAAAAGCCGGAGTCGAATCGATATACACTCGTACGTGTCACAAGGTGCCGGGGGGAAAAACAAAGAGGCGCAGTTAGCACGAGCCGTACGTGCCCGGCCGTGCACTCACGAAACCTCTTTCGTGAGGGAACGGGCGTGCGTGTTGAGGCAAAATATACTCGTTATTAACGCCAACAGGAAAAGGAGGTGCGAAGAGTTAAACTTATCTGAGTAACCGAGGAAATAGCGCAAATTTTTTTTCATATAGAGAGATTAAACACGATGTTAATGTATCGTAATTTTTTTTTTTTTTTTTTTTTTATTTGACTGCGCAATATTGTTCTTCACGCTGCGTTCTTATTTGCATGTTTCAAATAGACCTACATGTTTGCCGGTAAGCAACATCCCCCTCATATGTAAAATACAAAATCAATGTAGCGTAATTATAATATAATTATTTTAAAACATCGATGTTAAAATATTAACGTCGTAATTAATTAAAATGTCGACGTCGCTGAATGTAAAGTAAACATCCAACGCAAGCGTGCGTGATTACTCGGCCGATATATCCGGAACGTTTCTACGGGACGCGAATTTAAAGCGCGACGCGTTGTTTTAATAACGTGTGCACCGATGAAAACGATAATTCTCCCATTCCGGCCGATGTCGGATCGGAGTGCGTCAGCCGTCGGCGCGGAGGTGCGTTTTTTTTTTTTTTACGCTCTGAAACGCACTCGTCGCAGATCCTCGGCGGAACGACGACGCTGAGGTCGGCGTTCTCGAATTCGAGCCTCGCTCGCCCGATCGCAAAAACGCACGAATAAGCTCCCCGGGTTTGTCGCATGCACGCCATGCACGCGCATTGCAACTCGGGTTTCCGACCGGTGGAACGACAATGAGAGAAAGAGCCTCAGTAGATCGGGCGAATTATCGCGCTTATGACGATATCATGGATTATTGCGTGCGAATATATCTGTC
Organism: Temnothorax ravouxi; assembly: GCA_030770255.1. NCBI lineage: Eukaryota > Metazoa > Arthropoda > Insecta > Hymenoptera > Formicidae > Temnothorax > Temnothorax ravouxi. Next base: position 24,109 of record JASTWP010001723.1, on the reverse strand, counting down.
GCAGGGATTTTGTGTAATCAGTTTTTTTTTTTTCGCAAAATTTCTCGAGAATCCACAAAAAACCGTGATATTGTGGTATGAATAAAATTACACAATTAAAAATGAAAATTACACAATTTTAGTGATTTAACAAAATTCTGGGTTTTGTTAGTGAAATTGTGAGCAGAAATGTTTATTAATCTATATTTATAAATATAAATATAATTATATAACGTTATATTCATAATTTTTATTTATTCCACAATATCCCGTTTTTTTGGATTCCTTAGAGATTTTGTAACGAATTAAACGTTTCGCGAGAATAATAATAATCTTTGTTACAATGCACAAAAATTTGAGACCAACAAGTCTCATAACTGCGAAAGACATGAAGAAATGAGAAAGAATTGCTCCTCGCTGATCTTCTTTTTTTGCTCGTACATACAAACAATTTTTATTACGATCCTTGGACGCGCGTGTTTACATTCTTAAAATATTGTACATATAAAATAGAAAATAAAATGAAATTTTCTAATATTAATATTATTAGATACTATATATGTCCATAATTTAGATATCAACAGATCTTCTCAGGTTGTTGACAAAATAAAATGAAATTTTATAATATTAATGTTATTAGAGAGGGATAATATATATCCATAATTTACAATTAGATATCAACAAACATTGATCTTCTTCGGTTGCTGATAAAAAGAGACACGTTGCATAAACCACGTTTATATATAATTCAATATGATTGTAGTTATATTAAGTAGTTATATCAAGAAAAATGATATTATGATCTTTGAAACGTGTCCGGCGAACAAGTCGCGCGATCTCAAACTAATCGAAGCACGATTGCAACTTCTTCGACTGACATTCACGATGCACGGCCGTCTGTTCTCTCGCCGATGCCAAAACGCGTCGCGGACAGAGTCAATCTGTCAGCTCCATTACGCTTTGCCATTACTCTCGTGCAACATATTCCATTTATTTCGCATCCGTGTCCACGCGTCGTAGCTCCCCTTATACATTTCAACGTAATGCGCGTTTACGACGCAATTTTCTCGTGTACTTACGCGACGCAGCGCTTCCCGTAAAATGGACCGAGTTATCAAACAAGAATAACAATTCCGCGCGGGCGTTCATTTTTTAAGCGGGCGTTTTTCCCCAACCCCTGACAAATCGCGGAACGAAAATACGCGGCTGTTCGCCGCGCGTTTACGTTAAAGGAGCAGAAAACGGTAAGCTACCGATAGAGAGAGGCGTGATGCGGGATACGAGACGGGAGATCCGCGATAATCCGCTCATCTCTACCAGCACGCGGACCTCGCGGCTCGCGGCCGGCCTCGTCGTCGGTGGGCGAACGGAGAGGTCGGAGAAACAAGAGCAGGTAGACGACGAGCGAGAGAGAGAGAGAGAGAGAGAGAGTGGGAGGGTGAGGGAGGGAACAGGGGGACACGAAGATGCAGAAGAAGAAAAAGATAGCGCGGCCGTACTCGAAAATAGAAACAGCCGCGTTGACACTCCGCTACAAATTGTCCGCGTCATGACGCCGCCGCGCCGCCGCCGTGGTTTCTGCTTCTCGCACACGGAAGAAAAAAAAGCCGCTGACCGGAAAGATGATGCCTGAAAGACTAAAGAGGAGGAAGGGGATGGGAAGAGCAGAGCGATCGATAAATCTCCTTTTCCTGCTCTCGCGAGACGCTTCCGCGTCCGATCTCTACTTGATTTCCTAACGGCTGGTCTATTTTTATCGCTATACGCGCGACACAACAGCGTATAACGCGCCGTCCAATAGTCTGCTATGTCAACGATTGTTTTAATTTATTTCGCTTCGTTCGATTATTTTCTCTTCCTTTTTTTTACTTGTTTGTGCGATTTTACATAATCCTAAAGGAACACATTTTATACTCGCGGAACGAACGTGGTTGATGGATAATTAGCTTGCTGTTAGACGGCGAGACGCGAAGGAATCCGTGTTTCTCTCGACGCTAGTTCTCTTCGAATTCTCTCTGTCGAGCCATCGGGGAATTCATGACCCCGCTTTTCTACGGGGAGGATCACCATAAATCGGCCGGGCGATACCCGACACACTCTCGGCTCGTTTGACCGATTTTCTTTTTTCCGCGACGCTCAATTAAATCCACTTTTAACGACTGGGCTCACCGGTGCATTAACACTGTCTAAACTTCTGTTGCTATAATCGAATTAGGACGAAGCGAATAAGCGAGAAAAATCCACGCGCGTATCGAAAATAGATTTTTTATCGTTCGATCTTTTTCTGCCGGAACATAGGAAATTACTTCGATCTTTCTTTGGCATGTCCCGCGAGAGAAATGTAGCCTCACGTCCAGCAAAACTGATTTCCTGATTTCCCGGTCCTAATTAAAAAGATAATAATCGCTATTAACACTTTGATTCGTAAAAAGAAAAATAATAACTTGAAGGTAATAATGAATTCTTGCTATTTGTCGTTTATTTAACGCTAGGTTATATTTATTTATTTAACACAAATACGTTCGAATATGAATACGCGAACAGAGTATAGATAAACGAATAAGTTTTTTTAAAAAGATAATTTCTTAATTAAGAGGAATTCAACACTAATCTATTCTGCGAAATTATCAGTTATAATTAATTCTCTGTCACCGATTAATTTTACTCACTCAATCCAAAAAAAAAATAAAGATTCCTTCTGTTTTATCTTTTTTTCCTACATAGCTACGAACGCAACAAGTTTTATCATTTCGCATTATTTCGGCTCGCGATTGACCGTAAAGGCACGTAACAAAGTTTTAGTTTTCATCATAAAGCCGTAAGAAAATAGACCAATCACAGTCGATTATTCTTCAAGCGCGAGAAAAATAATCGACTGTGATTGGTCTATTTTCTTACGGCCTTACGATTACAACTGAAAACATTGTTACGTTCAATGGCCTTAAAATTGACTAAAACGCGAAAAATCTTTCTTTTTCAGCTCAGAAGAGAGTATACCACAGGAGCTACACGATGCACACAGGCAGCGTCCCGTGTAGCTGCTAATAGTCGCCTAAACGATCGTTCTCCGCCGTCGCTATATGTCACGATGTCACCGCCGCCCTCCAACTTACACGCATCGCCACGCATGCACGACGCACGTGCGTGTGAATCCCGTGCGTTCCTCCCCCGAGCGCCTCTGGCACGCGAGGTCGTCGCGTACTCCCTTTCCTTACGTCCGTTCCGGACCGAACCGCGCGAATTCATCCGGGTAATAAAAGCACGCCCGCCGAGATCGCAAGAAACGTTCACATTCGCGACAAATAAAGATGTGATCCTCGAAATGAGGGTTCCTACACAGAGAACATTGTTCCTAAATTTTCTTCGATTTTCTCTCCTTTTTGCTTCCTCATAGAGGAAGCTTTGTTTAAATAATTAAAAATCGCTTTTGGACTATCTCTAATTCCCGTGAGATTTTAAAATCGAAATCTTATATAATTTGATATGACGTGTATTTTAATGAGTATGTATTATACATTCTAATGTATACTTTATAGGATTCTTCAAATGTTTTTTGTATTACGCGACACGTAAAACCATGAAAAAAATTTCATCCAAAATTCCGACGCGAACAACGAGTCGTACAATGTTGAAACGTAGATACGGAATAATTTCACTAAACTAATCGTTTGATTTGTCAAATAACCAATTTAGATTACTTTGAGCAACTTTTGAGTAAAGATTGTTTAAATACTCAGTAATAAACAGGATTGATTTCCCCATCAGAGATCGCTCGTTACTCATACGCATATTTTACGAGCAACGAAACGCGACAGCTGTTGCGCGTCATTCAACGTACGTTCTTTCTCCCGCTCGTTGTTCGGATCCGGATACGGCTTATCTCGGATTCCCAAAATCCTTTCGGTGATAAGACGATGAATCGCGAACTTCCGTCATAGTACATTAGCAATGTAATATAAAATAATAAGTTATAATAATATAAAATAATATTTAATAACATAAAATAAATAAGCTTAACAATTTAATCCGCTGAGATTCGAGCGTGCTTCATCGAATCTTTGATTGATTAATTTTACAAAATTATTAATTAAATTACTAATTATTAATTAAGTTTAGCCAAGCTGTTGGGATGTTGGAACACCAAAACGCACGTGCACGCGCAACATAGCTGACTCGTGTGATAATTGACTTTTTAATTTACGCTTTAGTATATCGCGCTCTGTAGTACATAATGCGTGGCTAGCCGAGTCCGCTATCGTGTCTGTTTGGATAAAATGGATCTGATGTTTACGTTGAGCGTGTCAAACTGCGTCATGTAAAGCATTCGTTTCTGAGAGACAAAGGGAATTCGAGGGATTTATACGGGAGTTCGAAGAAGGATGAAATGATGCCTCCTCGAATTTCGATTCTCTCTCCTAAATCGGATAACGGGCACGAACTTGAAAAAAATATCAAGTTATTAAAAAGAATTTAATCAGCAAAGAACATGGCGCTCATTGATATTCCGAGAATCGCGATTCCAGGAAGTCCTACGACGATTCAGGGAAGTATTATTAGTAGGCATCAAGAAATGTGGTTAGGCGCAAATAAGAATCTCTCTCATTGCGCGTTTCCAGAAAAATTCCAACTTTATTATCTTTCTTCGTATACACATTACGAGCAAGACTGGCCTAAAAAGGAGTGCGAGCAGTTAGCAAACGTAGATATAAAAACGTAAACAACAGTATATAATCCATATACCTTTCCAAATAAACGAGCTCTCACTTTTAAATAGGACTTCATTTTGCCGGAAGAGGATATATACGAATATACATTACGTCTAAAGCCTCGTGTCCACGATGCTAGAAATCGGAGATCTCGGACGGAAAAAGAATTGACCAATCGCAAATTGTTCAAATGTGATTGCTCAATTCTTTCTCCGTCCGAGATCTCGGAGCGATTTACATTCCACCTTCGCTTCATCTTCGTATATACGAAAGAAATGCGTGCCATTCTTCGACGTCTATATATCCGGCGAAATTTATTTGCGGTCCCCAGAAGAAATATGCCATAACGGCGTCATCGACGTGCTCCCTCGCGCACCCGTTCCCAGGCCGGAAAGCAAAAGATGCACGTGCTATTTCCGCGTCCGATGTACGCGCGGTGTTGACGCGGCCCGCGCTCGTAGCGTTCCAGATTTTACGAGGAATATTAAAGCCCACGGCGCACGGCTTGTTTTGCAAAACATCGTTACTCGCAAAACATTCGCGCCGGCCATTGGTCCAGTTCGCTCGCTCTCCTCCTCCTCACCCCCCCCCCCCGGTGCACGCTATTCTTCTCCAGGCGTCCTGTGCGGGAGACCCCTGCGCTAGGATGCAGTAGCGCGAAACCGCGTAGAAACTATTCTCGGGCAACCGGATTTTTCCAAGTTTCTTCCTTGTGGATCGGTTATTTCTGTCCCGCGCACATATATTAAAATGTTGAATAAAAGGCAAAGCCTCGTTAACGAAGTTAGAAATATATTAATTTAGAATACAACGTTTTAAACACGTAATATTGAATATGACATTATAAATTGGAATGATATTTATTTGGTGTATTACATAATATTTATTGTTAGTATGACGTTTACATAATAACGCGACGCGTCATATTAGGCAAATGTCATAATAAATATCACGCGTGCAATTGCATATTTTAATAATAATTTTTATAACGTGTTGAAAGTGCAGGAGCTCGACATTTTTATACGTTCTCGGATAGGTTCCTGTAATTGTACATTAAAATATTCAAATCGAAATGGTTTAATGACAAAACTCTCTCGAGCGAAGTGACTTCCTGAAAGAGAATTGTACTTTTCGATGATAAATAATTAAGATTTATTTTCATCATCTCTTATCTATATACGTCGCTGTTACACTTTTTCTTTACACGTGGATTTTCATCACTATACCGCAGCTGCCACAGAGTGCTCATACACGATCTCGGTGTGTAATAACTTTAACACGGAGCGTTACATTTAATAGAAGCCAATTTTAGTGGTTTATACATAAGATTAATTCGCAGTATGAGTTTTCTTAAAGTCGTTACTATGTCGTTACTATGTCTACGCTAATTTTATATTTACATCGTAATCGTCGCAGAAACAATTTCGTTCTAATCTGCATAGTTCACATAAAACGTACATTTGTACGATTAAACATATATGTATAGCTCTATTAAATTCTATATATTTATATATATATATATATCTATATATATATAAAAGAACTCTCTACAACAAGACGGCTTTTCTCAACTCTGCATCGCTCTTCTTACAATGGGTTCGTATTAACTAAGAGCTACCGCTTCCGCAAACGTTCATACCGCAATAGAAATATCGTTCGATCGTTCCAGCGCAAAGAAACGCGAAAAGCGCGCTTAAACGCACGTAAAAATTTTGCGCGCACCGTCGCGTCGGTCATAGGAATCTATACTTTCCTCTTCCAAACCACAAAGTCATGTAGACTTGTGTTAATTAATCCAGAAAGAATCGCGTTTTCTGTTCTATCGCGATGGAAACGATATCTCATTTTTTTTCATTTCCATTGTGAACGAACTCCCTTTGCCTCTCGCCTCTCTCGTCAAGATATTAAATACTGTCTAGCAGTCGAAAACAATGTGCGAAGATAGAGGTATTTTCAAACGTGTTATATCGTCGAAAAAACGAGGATAAAACCGAGAAATTTTCACGATTTTCTTTCACGATCACCCTGCGTGTCGTTCTCGTCTCACGCGGCGATCTGCGACCGATCGGGACCGCGACAGGGCGCGATCGCAGCTGTCACTCTCGCGAAAAGGATTCAGGGATCCCCGAGAGAAATCATCATGTATCATATGTGTGACGTAATATTTCGCACGATAAGCGCGGATTACCTTCGTATACGTATTGCGTGTCGCTTACATATAATTTAACGAGCGTGAACGAGCGCATCTACGCAGCAAAGATGCAGCACGAGGTATATAACATATACCTTTAACATCGAATTAACACAACAATAGCAATTACACGAGTTTCACAAACGTTTACGTTGTATTTCCCCCTTCCAACCCCCCCGCGCGGTTTAGATTTCGCGAATGGCCATCCAAAAACATCGCTAAATCGATTATCAGAAATTACTCGATTTCAGACACCATTAATCGATTATCAGACATTATTATTTGTTGAATATAATCCGCATTATCGTCGAGAGATGCGTTTCCGCGGGGTCGCGCATGCATATCGCTCACCGTTCGTCGAATAGCGAATCCATCTCGTCGCGATCTAACGCGCCGCGCGATAGATCACGTAGGATCGTCCCTCGATCCTCGCAACGTCGCGTCGTCGCTTCGTCACGTGGCACGTAGCGCTGCTGCTGCTGCTGCTGTTTGACGGCGTCGATCGGTTCCTCACGCGTTCACATAAAGCACTTGGAACGCGTCTGGAACTCCATCGGCGCGAATCCGGTCGTGGAGACGCCCGACGACGTCGCGGAGCCCATCATGCCGGACGGGACGCCGACGCCGCCGACGCCGACGCCAACGCCGACGCTGGTCGACACGGCGTTGGTCCCGGGCTCCTCCTTCACGTTTACCACTGCGACAATCGTCAGACGATTCCAATGAGACCGTTTAAAAAGAGTTGCGTATATGTCGCGGTATTTACGACCGCCCGCCCGCGTGAAAAAAAAAGGCTTGTTCGTTTTAGCTTGATTTTTTGTTCATCTTTTTGCTTTTTACGTTGGAGAGAAAAAGAGAAAAGATGAACCAAGAAGTTCAACTAAAACGAACAGGCCTAAAATCTCGATGTATATTAGTCCACACTTATCTTCGAGTTCTTCATTCGCCACGTTCCGCTCGACTTTGTCGCATTATTATTTTCATTCTAATTAATATTTTTAAGCTTGCAATGTAGGAATTGAAAGTACAGAGTCTGAATAACATGTATACGATAATATCAGGTCAAGAAAATGATTTTTTAAGAAAAAGATTGCAACTATAGAAAACCGAAAAACATTCAGCGGTCCACTAGATGTGACGAGCTAGAATTAAATTGTCATGCGTCTTTCACATAACGTCATCCGACGCTCAAGTTAATTCAATATGTATTCTGCGAACGCGTTATGTATTTTACAAAAATAAAAACTGGACAGCTTGTTTGAAATCGCGTTAGAAAACGTTAGGGTTTTAATTTTTTATTAAAATTGCGCTCACTTTCGGGCCAGTAGCATCTCCCGGTCATCGTATCCGTGGCCATCGCGGATTCGTGCCTCCTGCTGCACGCGGCGAAACTGCTGCCGAAAGTGCCGCCGCCTATGGAGCCGGGCGATCCGGCCGTTCCACCTGGAACATCCAGGTAATTGCCTTGAAACGCTTTGTCTGGTCGTTCAGCGTTACCCCGCTCGACAAAAGAGGGTGCAAAGTGCGAGAATAGTGACTCACTTAACGAACTACCCAGTTGACTGTAGCCGTTCATAGCCGGGATTTGCATCGACTGCATCGGCTGCAATTGCGGCTGCAGCTGTGATCAAAGAGACCTCCAATGACTCGGCCGAATTATAATAAACTATTTAGGTATTCGTACGTGCCGCTTATGAGAAACTAAATTAAATTACTGTAATTCTATGCTAATAATACTTTCACGAGAGATGAATCTAAAGCGAAAAATAAGAAAAGTTTGGTAAATATAGATGATTTAGGCGTTATTCTCCATTATAATAAATTTAAAAAAAGTATCTTTGCTCGAAGTATCCTTCCGTTGTAAAGATTCTCACGATATAAATAAAATCTATAAAAGAATGTTTATATAATGGACATATAACGATCTTTAGCATGAGAACTCACCGACTGGCAATGGCTATACGAGAGTTGCGACTGTTGGAGACTCCATGCGCTACAATGAAAATAAGTTTAGTACTAATTCGAGGGGAATATATTATTACAATTAAGATACACACATTTTTAATTAATTAAGATTCAGGTGTTATTGAACGGGAGTTATTGTCTTTTCTCGCTCTAAGGTCTTAGTGAACTAAATTCGCATAGCGTTACTCTCTAAATCTGAATCAGTGACCATTCACTGATTCAGATTTAGAAAGTATAGTGATAATTATTTCATGACATTCTGGAAAAAATTGAATACCTCGTATCGTATCGCGTATAAGCGGTGGGGGCGTACGAAGGGGGTGAATGGCCGAAAATGTTCCTGGGTCCCAGATGTACGTGGGTCGCCGAGAACGGATCGCCGAAGAGCGGTTTGTGGTACGGAGCGTTTCTGTAGGGACGCTTCATTCGTCTCCGCCTTCGGTAATTGCCGTTCTCGAACATATCTTCGTACTGCGGATCTACGATGACGCAGAAAACACGTTTTACAACGAATACCCACTAGGACGCAAACAAACTTGCCATAAAAATGTATCTAATTGTTTAAATGGACAGTAACTCTTAAAAGAAATTAAAGGATATTTTCTTTGAAATACATTATGAATCAATTTATATCTCTAACTTCAGCTCTTTTTTTTATAAAAAAAATTCGTTGGTAGAAACAAAAATGGAAAGAAAATTCGAGAATTGAAAACCGAGATGGCAAATTCAAAAATTAGAAAATTAACAATTTCCAATAATTCTTCATAATTCGGCCACTTTCGCAATGGAGACGAATAGAGCTGGTAAAACGTGCGATAATGAAAAAATGGCATTAATTTACCGAGCGTCCAGAAATTGCCTTTCCTCTCGCCGCCACCCTCTCGGGGCACCTTGACGAAGCACTCGTTCAGCGACAAGTTATGCCTGATCGAATTCTGCCATCCCTTCTTGTTCTTCTCGAAATACGGGAACTTGGAGGTGATGTAGGCGTAGATCTCGCTGAGAGTCGCCCTCTTCTGCGAGCTCTGCTGTATCGCCATGGCGATCAGGGCGACGTAGCTGAAGGGCGGTTTGCTGTTCGTGGCGGTGGAAGCGCCGTTGGCGCCGTTGTTGGTGCCGGTCGCGACGGTGGTCGCGGTACTGTCGGTGGTGGCCGCGGTGGGCGTGGAGGGTGCGGACGGCGTGGAGGGATTGCTATTGGTCGTGCTGTGAAGGGCACCGACGGGCGACGAGCCCTTGTCGTCCAGGTGATGGTGCGTCGAGCCGGCGGCGGTGGTGGTGGTGGTGTGCATGGAGACCACCGAGCTGGGGCTGTGCAGACTGTGATGGGGATGATGATGGTGGTGGTGATGGTGGTGGCTCAGGGAGACGTGGTGCGTTAAACCACGGCCCAGGCTGCCCGGCACCGACGACGAGTCGAGGTCCTTCGCGTTGCCGCCGATGCAGCCGCTCTGCAGCTCAGACACGAAACCGCCCACTGAAACAAACAATATGAGAAATTCCACTTTCCCACATCTGTATGTATATCTGTGTATATATATTAAAAGCGAAATCTTTTCATTAGACAGAAGTTAATATTTTGTTTCGCTATCAGTAATAATTAACAAATAGTTATTTATTTCAACCTGACTGGCCACCTTTATTAAATGTTAACTTGTCATGACGTTTCGACCACGGGTTGTGGCCCTTATGATAAGTGGCAAATAACTATTAAAATAAAATAATAAAATAATGAGGAAATTTTCTTTGCCAGTGGATAAATAACAGTAATGAGGCTTTTTTTACAATAACTGATAATCTTTATTAATAAGTCTCACGACGTTTCGACTCTAATTCGAGTCCTTTTCAAGTGTATAATGTTCTAACAAAGACTTTCGCTAGATCTAAAGACTATAAAGAAACAGAGCGGAATTTGTTTAAGCTACTAATAACTACATGAATTTATGGATTAAAGAGAAAAGAAAAATTAATAACGTCGTGAGACTTATTAATAAAGATTGCCAGTTATAGTCAAAAAAGCCTCATTACTGTTATAAAATAATAAATAACTATTTGCAATCCTTTTATTAGTTCGATGCAAAAGGTTCGTCACGTGTCTCAAATAAAGTTAAAAAGATTTTAGCAAAATCGGAGTAAGATTGTCACCACGGATTTCGGTATACTCTTCGTTCCATAGAACAAAATTCTTTTGTTCCAATAATCGCAATTTTCTACTCCAATCTTATTCAATATAAAATTTGATAGAAAAACGGCAAATCTTTTGTATACTTTTCCAGTTTTTTGTATACTTTTCCGATTACTTTTCCAGTGATAGTTGGTGATGAGCAGCAAGCACATTAAGTTTTTGTAGAAGCTTTCATTCGATTTTGAATATCGTAATTCTTTTTCTTACATAACTTCCGAAATTCTTGTAGATCGCCCGCACATACGATCACTAATTTAATATTCATAATTTAATTTTACTTTGATGAAGGAAGCATTTTAAGTTGCGGCACCGAAATTATCGGAAAACCGCGAGCGAGCGATTGCGAATTCTGAGACGACGATCGGACGTGGCGGTCACTCCGAGAACCTGGACAATGGATTGAGCGTTCCATCCATCGATCGACTGATCCGCCCGCGCGTGAACGTGCCACGCAATTCTCAGAAATCTCGTCCGGGCAAAACAATTGACCTATTTAAAAGGAACTTGTGCGCCTCGGGACACCCGAGGCCCACACACAGGTTTTATGTTTAGTGCCAGGAGTCGATATATGAAGCGATAAAGCACGAGCGAGAGAGAACGAGCACGCTCTCGGCTCTAGCGTGCTTCGGCGACATTGAGATAACGCCGTTCCTCAAATTAACCCTTTGACGAGCGCGAGCTTTAAACGTCTGACTAATTTTTGGACTAGTATAGGCGCACAATTATGACACAAAGGATAACGATATAAAATCAGTAAGAGTAACAATAAGAACATTTATTCTCAGCAATACGTTTTCAAAAAGCACGATGAAGATTTGGAAAGAAATTCAGAGACTAGAACAACAATTCGAATATTTGCCGATAATTTGCCGTGTTATGCAAAAGTCTGATAACATGTTTTGCAGCAATATTGAATTTTCTTTCACGAATCTGTTTTTTGCATTAAAATCGCAAAACGGAAAACCCCGGAGAGAGAGAGAGAGAGAGACGGCGACGGGAGAGGGAGTGAGAGAGAGGGAGTCGCGTGTACTCGGAAGTGCTGCTGGGTACGAGAGCGCACGGGGGGCAGTATCGAATGCATCGGTGCCCCGCGGCACGTGTAACTGGAACTGGATGTAACAGGACACCGATAACTTACGTGCGCACCGCCGCGGGCGAAATAGGGAAAGAGGAAGAAAAAGAGAGAAGCGGGGATAAAAGCGAACGAACCCGGAGCGATGCAAAATGCGGATGAAGCGCGGAAGAGCGAAAGTCAGCTTGACCACTCTTGACAAAAGTTTATCTAAATTTAACAGACGCAAACAAGGCGGTCGTCGTTCCATTATCGTTATTATCAAAATATCGAAGTATTATCTCTTATTATTTGGTATAGTGAAATCGTTAATAGAAAAATGGCCAAACATTTCTTTATCTATTCCTGATTTTCAAAATTAACAATTGACTAGTCTACATAATAAATTTTTATGTATTATAGATAAAATCGTTAGATATCATAATAAATATAAATAAATTGTTCTGCATATATAAATTTTTCTGTCAGTTTCCTTTAATTTGCTTGGTCTTTACATCATATTGTTTCGAGAACGAGAAGCATAGAGTGATCACGGAGACACGTTGACGAGTAAATTTGCGGTTTACATCCACCGTGTAATTGACATCGTATTACGAGTCGTTAACCGCGGACGTTAACGGCCGCACAAATTGCTTTGTGCATGCGTAAAGCGCGAGGGAGAAATTCTCAAAGTGCGAAATGACGATCGTAAGGAAAGCATGGAAATGGGACTATATATCTTATAAAATCTCTTCGCGTCGCGATATCACATGCGACGTAAAGACTCTTGTCCCTCAAATTATCGATCTATTAAATTATAAATCATGGATGCTTATCAAAGCATCTACGAGTAACGAAACGAATGTAAATCATGTATATTTCTCTTTGTCTCTTTTTTTTCTTTATCTTTAATGTTGCTAATAAATATTATTAAAAGCTATACTATGTTTATATTAAAGCTACATGTTATAAGAACGTAACATAACACAGTTTTCCATTAAACTTTAATTATATTAAAATTATTTTATTTTATTAAAATTATTATATTAATAAAATTACGTGAAAAATCGTTTTAAAAGGCCTTCTGTTTGAAATATGTCTTTTTCCGTTAAACACATGCAGTTCGAACTTTCAACTAAATACTGAAGAAATGAAAAATTCGCTTGAGAGCGCAATGATATCTAACGCTAAAGAGAAAAATAGCTTATAGAACTCAGGGTAACATCTTGCGATCTCTCGGTAATACAACGATCGCAACGTTGAAAATTGAACGCCGTGTGTGTATATCTCGATTCGTTGCACGGGAAGGTATTACGTATCTACAACATTGTCCCGGGTTCGATGATATACGGTTACGGCTTGCGAAAACGCGGACACGTGCTCCGGGCTAGAGATGGATCCGCCAAACAAGATGTCCGCGCGACACGGACGCTGGGTGTAAAATTTCCCGATATCGCGCCGTCTCGTCCTGACGAAGAGCTCGTGTTGTGGAAACAAGGATATGCCGTGCTGCGCCGTGCCGTGTTCACGCACCATCGCCGCACATCGATCGGCGATGATCTCACGAACCTCATGCACGAACTCCACGTTTTTCGAATGACGCAAGTTTCTCCTTTCGCTGAATTACTGTTAGGCGCGAGTTCGATAGAAAGCCACGGTCCATTTTCCATTTTATAATCGACTTGATCGGTGCAAGGATCATTTGAGAACTACGACTTCGTCGAGCCTTGTATGTTGATATATGTATAAACATTCGATTGAAATTAATTCATTTATCAATCGTTAAGTGTATATATCTTACAAATTGTAGACTTTATTATTCTCACACTGAGATTTTGAACAGTAAGATAATATTGAAATTAATCAATTTAACGTAGATTATCAACACTAAGCATGTATATATTAAATTCACTAAAATTTAACAAAAATGTATAATAAAAAAAGGGGAGAAATATTACTGCTGTACATCATTATTAAAATTAATCTCGAAATTATAATTTCTTATTTTTCTAAATATTGCACAGATATCACGTCGCGAAATAGGTAATTATTTCCAGCTTTTCTGTGAAAAATCTTTTCAAATATTACATTTACATACCTTTTTCCATCAAACTATCAGTTCGATATAGCTATACTCGTGTCGCAGATTCTTTATTACGTTATATTAAAGCGTGAAATTCTATATCCCGCGGATTTATCTCCGGCTTCGAGTTTTTGCATATTCCCGGAAATATGACTTTTTCCGTCGCGAAACACGCGCGTATTCTCTATCGCCCTGAGCGAACACAAATGTCAGAAATCGTTCGGAGGACCGACCGGGGAGAGAACAGAGAGAAAGAGAAAGAGAAAGAAGGGGAGAGAGGGAGAGCAGAGAGAGATATTTTAATGTAGCGACGAAGATCTCTCTTTTCAGACCCGTTACTGGCCTCGTGGGTATACAATTTCCTGCAGTAGCGAGGGCTAGGATCGTCCTGGTACACGCGGGGAGAAGCGGTGTTTTGAAAACAGGGATACGCTACCGTGCTCGGCTATTGTCGGGGCGAGCAATGACCGAGTCGCGACAAACTGTAGAAATTAACACACGTACACGAGAGGATCAGAAAAGGATACTATGAGTAACAACCTTACAAAATAACCGGCTGCTCGAGAGCTCAGCAATCAGAGAAATAACCAACTTTAACACGGGAAATTCGATGCTGCCGATAATGTAAGATCGAATACGGATTGATCGACTCTAAATTTAATTTTAGAGTATTAATTGAAAATAATACTATGATAATACGGATTGATATAATTTAAGTATTCGATCGAGCTCAGCAATCAGAGAAACGTAACCAACTTTAACACACGGGAAATTCGATGCTGCCGATAATGTAAGATCGAATACGGATTGATCGACTTTATTTTATTTATTTATTTAGAAAAAGAAAGAGAAAAGCCTTCAGTTCTATTGTGTTCAGTTAGATTTGTTTTTCCTTGTTTTTATATTTGCGTCTTCTTGTAACAGAAATGACGTATAAAGAGAAGAATTACTACTAAAGTCGTAAACTTATATATATTATATATCCAAATAATTTAATACTGAATTACCTGAAATAATTTTCATCCATTTATCCAAGTATGAACAATCGCATAATTCCGATTTTAACAATCCAAAAAATCTAATTTTTACAAATCCGTGAATTCAAGAAATTTACTCTACAGAGATAATAACACAGTACAATGTACCAAAATTTATTTGAAATCAAAATAAAAATGAGGAAAAAAAATAAAATTATTTTTCATGTATTTTATAGTCACAAAATAAAAAATTTACATTAAAAATCTTATACATTATTAATGTTTTTCAGTGAGAAATATCCTTATCGGAATATTTAATCAAAAATTATTTTTATATTATACTTATTATTTCGAATATGTAAGTCTCTTTCTTCACACAAATCAACGAAGTTTTAGAAAAAATTTATACTTAAATTTATACTTTTTTCAGGATTAAAGATTTCCATTTTAAAATATGCATGTATTACGCATGTGACTACAAAGCACGAGAAAATAATATGTTTTTCTTATACTCGCACCATTCTAATCCGAATAATATGAATTGATAAATTTGCAAATTTAAATAAACTAGATTTTTCGGGTGTGCTGGAGCTTATACATATGAGCAACCGAGCAGCAATTATTTTGAATAATTCACGTATATTTGAATATTCAGAAAAATCTGAATCGTATTTATTATGACGGATCATATGTACATAGTACCTTCCTGATTTTCTTGTTTGTGTCTAATTCTCCAATTTTGGATATAAGGGTCACTTCTCGGGACAGCCGACCCGCGTCCGTAATTTTCCATCGGTGCCATGTTGCACGCATTCTTCCTATCGCAACTAGCTGAACTCTGACACCACGTAGATCGCTCACAATGTTTTGCACGTGTCGCGCGACGACGTTGAAACTACTTAATCAACAGTTCCGAGCACGCGTACGTTAAGAAACCGCTATTGACTATCTGCCATTATTGCAATTTCCAAACCACGTGATCCACGACATCGGACGCGCACGTGTCATTGATCGAAGGAATCAATGAATGCCAATCAATGTTGCACCGAAATTCAAAAAGACTTGATTCGCCGCGATCGATTATAAGAGAATCTGCCGATGTTAACAAGGCGACGTGCGAACGTAAAAAAGAGACTCGTTCGTGCGTCGCGCGTTGAACTCGACTATAGGGAGCATTCATTTCAGAGCGACTCACTATTCTCTCTTGCCGCTGAACCAATGTCTCCTCTCTGCTTTACCTTACCCTTGCTCATCTCAACCAACGCTGTTTCCCGACGGGATAGGTAAGCTGTGAGAGGCACCACCCTTATTTTAAGCTCCACCCTTGATAGCAGGGTCAGTCCCGGGGAGGGTCAGGAATTCTCCAGTGGGGTGCACGCACGTGCGAACGTTCATGTATGCGCCCTCTCCCCCCTTCCCCGTTCCCTTGAAAAAATCGAAAGAACAGCTGAAGCCCGAAGGATAATTGTAACAAAACGTTCCTGCCACCGATTTATAATAAAAGTCGTTACCTATTTCAATTCTGTTTTCCAGAAAGGTAAAAGACCTTAGTTTTCTCGCGAAGAAAAATTCACACTCCAATAAAACATTTTTATAAAATATAATTACGTTTATTCTTTCGTATTATATTACAAAAGATGATATATGATACAATTAAAATGTTTCTCCAAAAAGTTTTATGTTAAAAAAGTTATTCTTTATTATCTTAATGCAAAAAAAGGGCTTTAAAAAGAGCATTGTAATAAAAAACTACGTTTATCGTATAGATAAATTTTGTTTAATCTATAAAATAAGACGCATTAGAGTTTATACTTAAAGAGGCATGAATGTAAGATTAATAGTAAAATTAATAGATCTGCTTGTGTGTGTGTATTAGGAAAAACGTGCAAATTGTTTTTCTACAAAAATAATATTTCGGTTTTGAATAGAAACGGATAAATCCTAAACTAACAGTTAAATAGTACAGATGTTCGACCTTTGTTACAGTTTTAAAAGAAGTTTTGAAAAGATTAGGTTTTAGTTGAAAAGATTTGCAACTTGAAAAGATTAGATTTTTAAATCTTCGTGTACAAAGAATTCTTTTTGGACAGAACTTTCATAATCCGGTTGCACGTGTTTCAAGAAGGCCTTGACAGCGTTATAATCATGAAAGTTGATGAAGGTGTTCGACTGACAATGAGACATGCCGATAGCAACACATGGCTAAATATTTTCCCGAAAACAACAACCTGTCAGTAAAAAAATTTCTGAAAACACGCCAAGATTGCCTAGACCGGTATTCAGTCGGTTCTATATTTGAGACACTGTCTTAAGTACAATCGCAATCTTATAAGATGTTTCAGATTAATGAAATAAGTTGGACACTTTATTACAGTTGCAAGAACATTAATAATCATTTTATCAAATATTTCTGTGTTCTTTCATAAAACTCATTTTAATCTATCATGATTATTATTTATTTTCCCCCAATTAGTCATTGCATTTTTAACATAACGAAACATTTCACAGGGTACAATAAATACAATTTAATATTTAAGAGAGTTATGTCACGAATTATGTAATTTTCCTAAGACTTAATTTTCGTAAAGTAACGATCAGTACTCGTGTAATTAAGAATGCATTGCTTTTCGTTGCTTCGACGTTCCGAGTTCAGAACGTCATTAAATTCCGCGTTGCGCGGCACGATAGAATTTTCACACTCAAAGACAAAGAGAATCAACATCTGATTTATTAATCAGCGCTTTCCGATATAATGCGTTCACTCGTTGCTCTCTCTCTCTCTCTTCATTATCAAAATCGCCATTCGTTCGCAGATTTTTACAGTTATTACATACCATTACGACTATAATCGATATCCGGGTATAGTAAGTAAGCGCGGCGAGAGGGAGGATGAGGCAATCCAATTTGCGACCACCGGTATCTGTCCCCGTCGTCCAATTAACGGATCTTTCTTCTAATCTCATGGATTCACCTGGCGCCCGCCCGGATAAATCCCGACCTTTTTGCTCGGATAAAAGAGAAACTGAAGAGGGACGATGCGGGAAGAATGACGTGCAATTATCTATAGGTACGTCGATTGCGCTATATGTGTCGGAAGTGCCGAATCGTCGCGTATATATGAAACGAGAAATGGTATTACATTCGATAACGATTACCGATTCGGTTGTACATGTCGAAATAGACAAAAAGTTCTATCTAAAAAGAATTCCTTGCGCACAAAAAGTTAATGGATTGGGAAAAGGAAATGATGCCCATAATTATCTCCCACAGATATAGATTTTTTTAATTTACGTAGAATGTACACGCACGTTTTTTACAATTTTCAATATTGTTACATCATATACGATAAAATGTTTCACGGTAGAATAGAATGCGATTGTCTGGTGGCTTTACGTGTCTCACGATATGCAAGGGGAAAAAGCAAGGGAAAAATCGGAAACAAATCTCATGTAAATGTTAGTGCAGTGTGGGTCGTCGAGAACGAAGAGAGAGACCCGCTTGTAACTTATTATTTTTATCGCGGCATTTCTTATGCGAGGAGGGAAATAAATGGCGACGGCGCAATCGGCGGGAAGGCGCACTATACAGATCGTGCAGGATGGCAACCCAAGCCATCGTGTCGGTTGGGGAAATCGCCGAAGATTTTTCGGCGCGCGGGAGAAAGAAACACCCTCCGCGCGTCGATATACATATACGTCAGAGAGTTTGCGCGCAAATACGCGCAAATACGCGCGAGAGAGAATATCCGTGATGTACGCGCGCGAAACAGGCGGAGATAATATTTGCCGGGATTTGCACGCGTGCCCGGCCGTCGGCCGTTATTTTCGTATCGTAATGTGTCCCGCGTTCTATTCTCTTGCCGCCGCGCGGGATGAGGCCGCGTATCCGTGAGAAATGACACATCCGCACGCGCGCGATTCCGCGCCGCGCCGCGCCGTGTCCATATTCTGTGCGCGCGGGCCAGGGTAAATAGGTGTTATGCATCCCGCGCCGGAATCGCGCCGGTGTTATCCGAATTAGAGAGATTACGTGCCTTGGCACTCGCTATCATCCGGTGCCCCATAAATTCCCATTACGCGACGCGCGTCCGATCAACCTGTATCCTACAATTACATTTTCACTGTTTTTTTTTTAGTTTTCTTTATTTCTTATTTTCGAAATAGATCCAGCGGCGAGTGGCCTGAATCTCGACAAAACAAATCTCGAAAAAACAGCCGTCGTTGAATCTTTCTTATTCTTCTTTCACCGTGTTCTGTTTAAATTAATTCAATGCGTCTCTATTCTCCCTCCCACATAACTTCAAGTTAAAATATAATCACACAGGGTTGGACTCGATAATTTAACTGCAACGAGAGATTCAAGAATAAAACTTTATTAGGATTTACCTATATTATTTTTATTGTAATTGCAATGAAAGATTCAAGAGTAAAACTTCATTAGGATTTATTTATATTATTTTATTGTAAACTCTCTTATTACGGAAGAACAATTCAGACGCATTAAAAAATATCATTATGAGTATGTAAATTCGTGTCCGTTTCAATTATTCACTGTGATATTTAATGAGAAATTTTTTCCTTCACAATTTTTCTCTTTCGAACTTGGATTACGTTACAGGATAGGGTCGTTCTGCTTCGCGCTGTTCACGAAATGTTCAGCTCTCTCGGCCCAAATCGTGAACAAAACATCGTCGATCGTATGATCTCGCAGGTAAATGTCGAAGTTACGACCTACAACAACTTTTACGCGTTAATATGCGCAGGCACACACGATGCTGCTGTGCCGTATACAATCGCTGAATGGATTTCGGCCTCCGGTCTCTCGACCGATCGGGGATGATGAATTGCGCGCGCTCCCGCGCGGCACCCTTATCTTTTTGCCGGATTTCCAAGACGGGGGACGAGGTGAGGGCGTAACGGCGTACCAGAGAAATATCCTGGCTGGCTGGCATTGCCGATAGAGAATGGGCGACGCCATAGTCGAAAATGTAGGTGAGACCGAAGTTAAGCCCCAGCGGAGTTGCAAGCTCGCGCCCGTTCGCGTTGCATTCAGTCGATCACGTACGAAAACAATCAAGGCATTTCTTGCCGAAACTGCTACTGCTGCGCAGAAAATCGAAACGCAGCAAGATAGATTTATGTTAAACTCGTCCTTTCAGAGATAGCCGCGCTTTTCAGGACGCACCTGAACTATTCCACAAAGGCATTTTTTTTAATTCTTGATTGAAAAACGATCTTTGTTTTGCGGTTTTCCGGTATCTCGGCGTATTCTGTCACTTGAAATATGCTCGCGCATATACAGTAAGAGCAGTCACTTTTCAAGATGATTCATACAACATAAAAACGAACAATCTAATATTTTCTGCGTAAGCTAAGAATTTTACGAATTGTCGTTTACTTTCCAACGTTTCGGTTCAACAGCGAATTTCGATTTATTTATAACTGTGCGTTTAATCATCGAGTTCGAAAAGGCATTTCTATATATAGAACTACTAACATAAGTAACTACAAAAATATATATTTTTCATAAATCCTTTATTCGCCGATGTACTTACACATCCAATTGATTTATTCTTCAACTTATTATCCTTTAAACAAATCTGTTTGCCGAAATTAATGATCTAACTGAAATTCTTCATTGCAAAATTCTTTTACGAATACGTAAACCTGCCCTAGAACTCGCCTAAGTTTGACTAATACATTCTAAAAAAAATTATATTCAATTTTTTAATATTAAATATTCCACACTATTATCTATTATATAAGACACTTCGTAAAAAAAATATATTTGTAGCCTACTTTGATGTACAATATACGCTGTCCCGGCCTCGTTAACCCCATTTTGATTTCTACGTCGACATCGATGACATAAGATCCGGGACGGCGGCCCAAATTATTAGCATACTGCGTGTCCCGGCATACAACGCGAAGTTTATGCCGAAAATACGCCGCGCCGTTAGCCGCGTCGTAGCTGTCGCGCTAAAAGAACAAACAACCGAATCGCCAGATTTCATCCCCGCCGTCGCGTCGTCATCGTCTCGATCAAGCGGGCGCGATACCCGATTTGTCCCGTCCCGGTAGTACAATATGGAGTGCTCGCGTCGGCTTTAAGGGATGCGTCTGCGAGAAGAGCGTTCGCCAGATGCGCTGACGCCCGCATTAATATATATTTATTTTTTTTCAAAAGTATACGACTGCTTTGTATTATTTGGATATTAATTATTCATTCAACGGATGAACAACGTTAACTAAATGATCATGAATTCGTAATTGTGCTAATCGATAGGGATCGGAGAGTTGTTATCAAACTAAAGAACAATTATTGTCCAACACTGACCGAGTTGTATAGCCCGGAGGATATTTCATATATTAATCTCATACTCGAGAAAGATTTTAAATTATTAAAAATTAACGGATTTTTCGGCGGATAAAGCTTTAAATAAGAAAGATAACGAAGTTCTCTTCATTCCTCTATTAATTTTATGAGTGGATTTTACTTTAATAGAATTTTAATCTCAGATTTAATTACGTTACGGGATAGTTAACGCTGAATATTAAAGGAGATACGAATAAGGTCTCCAGTTAATTAGACTCTCCCGAGAGAAAAATCGATTCCGAAATCGAGAAACATATAATCCCTTTTTAGGGCCTGTTCTATATGAGAGAAGGGCCACTTCAGTTCATTACTTTCTCACAGACAACTGTCCAGGATATGTGTATATCAGATGACGATTCGCGATATATACGCTGATAATACTATCGTTCTTGTCACGCGGCGCATTCCTCAGACAGATAATTCCGTCCGTATTCGAGTTGCACTCGCGTGTACTCGCGCGTGGAGTGCGCCCCGGCACTCGGTGATACCAGGAACCACGTTCATCTCGGGCGACTCGCCCGTGTTTTTCTTGCATTGTGCTGACCACGTATGATCCCAAGAGACGACGTAGGTATATACGGGCCGGCGTTGCCAGCCACGACCACAGGGTGGATGTAGCAACGACGCGTTTTCCTTCTCCGATGAAAAAGTGACATTTATACATCGCTTACCTTCTAAATGTCAAAATTTATATATATATTTTTTTTGATACGTTAAACGATACAATCTAGCTGACTGTTAACGAATTATCACGAAAATGGTAAATTTTGACAGATATAAGGCCACTTAAGGAAAAAGTTGCCGATTATTATCGTTGTCAACGTTGTGTCATTGGCGATTCCATATCTGGACACATCTCTTGTAACTCGATATTTCTCACATTTGCGTCTCGAATTATAATTTTCTCGCGTCGAGCTTAGGAGATCGGCAACGTCGCCGTGTTTGCACGTGTTGCACTCCGACACGGTAGACGGTACAACGTACCGAGAGACCTCCTTCCGCCCCCTCCCTATCATATTTTTTTTTCTCTCACTTCGACGTGCACTCCACTTAGAGTTACAATGTTGCTTGTGAACTGGCAAACACCGTCTCTCGTGAAGCCGGCGCGACGTGAGCAGCGCGCGTGCAACCCGCAATTCTACACGCGCAACTCGAATTTCCACGCGTCTTTCGTGCACGCCGTCTCGCGCGACAAAGCCGCTCTCACGCGAAACGTGCGAGGGTCCCGAAGAAAGAAAATAATGCGACTCGCGTCAACGCGCTTGAAAATCGACGACGCGTGACGCGAATGTTGCACACAGCCGCCGGTGGCGGGCTAATTAAATCTGCACGAGTATCGGTGACGAGAAAGGGAACTTCTTGCAACAACGCGAAAGTATCACCTGACAAATTAGTTTCTTCTGAGAAAGCCGGTATAAAGTATCGTTTCTGAATTTATGGGGCAAAATTCAAGAATCCCCTCCTGACCGAAAATCAAACAGTTCCTCCATTTCGATGTTTGATAATTTTACGCATTCGCTTATATGACTACCAAAGCGAGATTTTGTAAATTGACAATTGCGTACAATGAAAATAAAACGTTTTTGGGAAATTAATAATTACGCGTTTGAAGAGATGTTTTTATTTAATTAAAACGCGAGAACAACTCGCGTGGCATCGTGAGTAAAAAAAAAAAACAAGATTTACGCGGAATAACAGCGATTTAACCTTGAATAGATTGTCTGCGAGTGTTGTAGATTGATACGAGGGTGCAACTAAGCGTATTTTGTTGCATTTTGAAACGGGAGAGAACGAGAGAGCGCCACGGCTGATAGGTCGCGTAGTTTATTGATCATGAATTCGAGCCTGTGTTTAGACGCCAGTATCGCGACTCGCGACGCCCGTAACGTGAGAATCGTGCGCCGTAACAGGCCGAGCAGGCAACAGCCGTACCAAATCGTTAAACGGCCTCGTGCCGTGTTTAAATTTTAACTAAACGTCATAACAAACGAATATCTCTCGACTGGCACTTTGTGTTGAGTTCTGGACTCGAGAAATCGCGGGGTTGTATCGCGGGATTTTAATACTATAACTGCCTCTCTGCGCTCATTCTCTTCTTACAGAATTCTCTCCGGGGGACATGATTCCGCCACCAATTTCTCGAAAAACTATACCGGCATTTAGAAGATAACAACGTGTTACAAAGTTGATATCAAGGAAACGTGCTTTATTTCGACAGATTCTCGACAGTGAAAAAAGTAATCGTTTCGAAAAAGTGCGCGTTGCAATCTATTCACTCTTTCAATCCTCTCAGATTTCACGGACAATTGTCGACGAAAGTTTTAGGCGACAATTAGCGTAACGAGGAGAGACCTGTTTTTTTCTTCTATACCCCGCGAGGAATTCTAGCAACCCTATCGAGGGCGAAGCTGCTCGAGGGAGAAAATCGCGTTCGTGTATCCCTGGGATAAGCGCGTAAACGCGTAACGAACGCATGTAAAGCTCTTGTCAGACAGCACAATATTTCTGGTTTATCTTATCATATAATACTTGCGCGCGCCGCGCCGCGCGCGGTGCGAAAAGAGAGAGAGAGAAATTTTATTTTCTTATAAAAATGC
>JASTWP010001722.1:0-61947 GCA_030770255.1 Temnothorax ravouxi | reverse complement strand
ACTTTTCTCCCCCTCGTTATTACCTGTTTTTAATAAACGAGATAACGGATCTGCAATATTACTCTTTCCACTTTCGTATATCACTTTGTATTTAAACATTTGAAGTCTTAGCACCCACCTCTCTATGCGGCTGCATGGCTTTGACCTTGGTGCAAATATACATTCTAAGGCTTTATGGTCCGTGACCAATTCAAACTTAATACCAAAAAGCCAATATTTGAATCTTTCACACGCATAGACCAGTGCTAAAGCTTCCTTTTCCATCTGTGAATATCTTCTCTCATAATCGGTTAGACTTCGACTCGCAAAACTTATAATTCGCCATTGTCGATCTTGTTCCTGTGCTAAAACACAACCTATACCTACCGGGCTAGCGTCTGCAACTACTCTAGTTCTCGCATCCGGATTATAAATACCTAGCGTTTCTGCATCCATCAGCTTATCTTTCAGCATCTGAAATGCAATTTTCTGTGGTTCACCCCACACGAATGGTTCGCTCTTTCGCGTAAGCCTTCTTAAAGGTTCGCTAATTGTCGCCATATTTGGAATAAACGCTGCGCAAAAATTGACCAACCCCAGGAAACTTCTGACTTCTTCTGGCGTTTCGGGTTCTCTGAAATTCTGTACTGACTCGACTTTCGATCGCATTAACCGATAACCTGACCCGTTTACTATGAACCCCAAAAATTCAATTTCCTTAACCGCAAAAACGCATTTATTTTTATTAAGCGTCAAACCCTTCTCTAAGAGTCTGTAGAGTACTTTCTGAAGTTTCCGATTATGATCTTCTAAATTCTTTCCATAAATCACAATATCGTCTGCACTATTTATTACTCCCTCCAGATCTCGTAAAATTTCTTCCAATATCTCTTGAAAAATTTCCGGCGCACAGGTTAAACCGAAAACTAACCTCTTAAATCTAAATAGACCACAATCCGTACTAAACGTAGTAATACTTCGCGTATTTTCCTCAAGCTCAATTTGATTAAACGCTCCCCGAATATCTAACTTTGAAAAACACTTCGCGCCTCTTACTTTATCAAGTAGTTCTACAAATACAGGTAACGGGCTTCGTTGACGAGTTATTGCCTCGTTTACTTCACGTAAATCTAAACAAAGACGTATTTTCCCCGATCTTTTAACTATCGGTACTATTGGCGATACCCAAGGCGTCGGCCCTTTTACTCTTTCGATAATATCATCACGCAACAGTTTCTCTATCTCTTGTTTAACTAAATCACGCATTTTATAAGGCAATCTTCTTCGCGGCTGAGCAACTGGTTTCACCGAACTATTTATCGGAATTTTAAGCTGAAAATCTTTCAACTTCCCTATACCCTCGAAAAGTTTATTATCTAGCTTAACGTCACCTTTAATGTTCTCAATCTGATTGATTTGTAAGTGTACTCCGACATCTAAAATACTTAACTCTTTTGCCGTTTGAATACCTAAGAGCGGTTGTCCTTTACCTCGGAACACTTAAAAAATTGCCCATGCGGTTTTACTACCGATCTTTATCTCACACTCAAATTCACCGAAAATCTCTAATCCGTCTTTCTTCCCGTATGGAAATGCGGTCTTATTAACCTTACGCGATACACATTTTATTCCTTTTGACTTTAATGATTCCCATGTATTTTCGTCCATAATATTACATCGAGATCCCGAGTCAACTAGAAGATCAATTTCTATTCCCCCTAGGCTCGCTGATATTACCTCTCCGTGTTCTAATACGCATATCTTATCTCTTAAGGCGAACGCATATTCGTCGTCGTCTCTTTCCACGGCGTCGCCATCTAGCTGCTTCACCGTAGTTGACTTTCTTCCCTCCTTGTTGGCGCTGCTGTTCGTCTTGATTTCCTTCTTGTCCTGCTTGTCCGAACCATCGCCATGTTTGTCTGCTCGATCTCGATATGTTCTGCACATCGCTGCAAAATGACCCTTTTTACTGCACTTCGTACACTCCTTATTTCTAGCCGGACATTTCTCGTCTGATTGTGCATGTCCTCGATAACCGCATCTGTAACACTTAATACCACTGGAACTGGAACTGTCTGATTTTCCTCGTGCGTTCTCCCTCTTTGTCGTAATCCGCGCCACTACGTTATTTCCTATAGCCTTTGTCTGAACCGATGCCGTCTCGAACGCCTGTGCAATCTCCATCGCTTCTTTCAGTTCGATGTCACCCTTTTCTAATATACGCTTCCTCACTTCCATTGAACGACCTTTCTCAATAATTTGATCGCAAATTTCTGTGTCCATAGAAGCGAATCTGCAATACTTTGCTTGCTGACGCAAACGTGTTACAAATTGACCGACCGTTTCGTCTTCTTTCTGCGCCATATTTCTAAAAAGGTGTCGCTCGTACGTCGTGTTCAATTTTGGCCTGAAGTAATCCGTTAGCACTTTCTTTGTCTTTTCGTACGGATCCTCATTCCCTATCACCACGTCGCAGTCTGGAATAGCGTAGAATATGTCTTGTAGATCCATCCCGCCATAATGTAAGAGCATGGCCTTCTTCCTTTGCGTCTCGGTTATATTTTTACTCAGCAGAAAAAGCTCGAAGCCTCTGAGCCATCTCTCCCATCTTGGATATATGCCGTGTTGGTCCTCGTTCGGATTAAACGCTGCAATACTCGACTCGCCTGCCATGACGTCGTTTTTAGTTTTTCCTCGTCGCCAATGTTATATGGGATGGCCGGGGTAACTCACATTAACAACACTATACGTAATTGAATACTCGTTCTTTATTCGCGTGTTTACTGTTCACGGTCTCGTGTGTTAATGCCGCCTTTCGTTACTCTCGCAACGCCATCTCACGCTTACTAGCTCACATACCTTTTAGGGCTTATACATATGTAACAGTGTGTATCAAGGGTTAATAGTGTAATAGTAGGTAATACTGAAGGAGACGGGCTTCCTCTCCGATTTTGACGAAATTAGGCTTATTCGACGCGTTTTTGCACAAAACGACCGAATCTGGCAGAAAAAAGTGTCGCTCTGCCCCGCGAAGCGAGATATTAACGGTTAAAGTTGACAGGAATCAGGTTATGATTCCTGTCATACCGACGAGATGCAGCGACTACGACCATGCCCTGCGGCCACACGCGCATGCTCAGTGGCCGCACGCGCATGCAGCAGAGGCAGCAGATCACGTGACAACTGTTTGGTTGGTAAGTCAGAAGTGTAACATAATTCGAATAATCTTTCGGCGTATAGATTAGTGACGCTTTAAAAGTATTTAAGTGTTTAAAGCGCGTCAACTAACCTATGTAGGTTAGTGACGCGCTTTAAAAGTATTTAACTGCAGTTTAATGATTTTCATTAAAGCAGGGCACACACACACGTGTGTATGTCCTGCTTTATAGTTGTGATTTTCGTTTAAAGCAAAGGGCACACACACACACACACGTGTGTATGTCCTGCTTTAACGAAAATCACAACTTCTATAAAGCAGGACATACACACGTGTGTGTGTGTCCTGCTTTAACGAAAATCACAACTTCTATAAAGCAGGACATACACACGTGTGTGTGTGTCCTGCTTTAACGAAAATCACAACTTCTATAAAGCATGACATACACACGTGTATGTGTGCCCTGCTTTAATGAAAATCACAACTTCTATAAAGCAGGACATACACACGTGTGTGTGCCCTGCTTTAACGAAAATCACAATTTTTATAAAGCAGGGTATATACACGTGTGTGTGTGCCCTGCTTTAACGAAAATCATTATATAAGTATATTACATACGTTTCAAATTCGCGCACTTTTGCATGCGCGTGCGGCCACTGATGAGCATGCGCATATGGCCATAGGGCATGTTTGTAGTCGCTACATCTCGTCGGTATCACAGTATATACAGTAGCGCAACTCTCCTGATTTCTTGTTGTCCAAAATGGAGTGCGCATGCGCGAAATAAGTAAGCGCCCACTAACCCCATCTGAACGTCGTTCTTTGAACTTCTTTCTCTCAATTGCTCTTTTTTTCTCCGTTCTGCTCCGCTCCCTCTTAGAATTTAAATGGTCAGTTAAGTAAATGCCTATCTGTATTGGAACAGAAATTTGGAGGGAATTAGCTCAATTAGTCACTGAATGCTATTGAGAGCTGTTAGAAGTGTTTGACAGACTCTGAATACGTTTATGTGATTAAAGTGAAAAGAGTTTACAAAGTATAAAGACAGTGAAAGAATGAAGTGAAGAAAAGTGAAGAAAGTGATAAAAGTGAAATAAGTGATAAAAGCGAAGGAAACATAAAAGAGAAATTTTTTTCTAAGGGAATAGTTAACCTATATAAATATTATATAAGTTTTCAATTCTCTTGGAAGCACTTTGATCTTAGCTTTGTTTCAGGTGTTGCTGCATAATAATTAAAAATGAATGCGATAAGAAAGCCAAGCTGTGCAGTACCAGAGTGCGTTAAGAAGTTCATTGATGTGCAACGACATTTTTTTAAATTTCCAAAGGAACAAGACAGGTATAACACATTGCTTTATATAATATTATTATTTTTTATATAAATTATATTGCTTCCTCATAGAGCAAGCTTTGTTTTCGTGAATTTCGTATATGAACCTTTGATTGCGCATACAGTTGGGTCTAGTCAACCAAATTTAAACAAATTATATATGAAATAGTGGTAGAAAAAACCAACAAAGAGATTGGTTTTTGAGTTTTTTCTGCCAATATGTTCAGATTGTTGTAAAACGTCGAAATATTGCCTAAAAAAAAATGTCCGTGTGTATGTATGTGCACATATTTGATGTTGTGGTTGCACTAACTTCCGCAAATATTGAGATATCGGGCTGTTTTTTTTTTTTAATCGATAGAGTATCATTCAAGGAAGGTTGGTATTGAATTTGGCGATGATCGGTAAAGGGGTTCTTTTTTAAAAAAATTTTGAATTATTTTAGAAATGTTCGTGGTTGCTCTAACTTTCGCAAATTTGGAGATATCGATCTATTTCTACTTTTATTATATTTTCTAGTCTTTTTTCTACTCCTATTTTATATATAATTTTTTAAGATTTGGTTGATTAGACCCAACTTTATACGCGATCAAAGGTTCATAATTTTGCTCGCATATAAAGCTAAGTCTAATCAACCGAATTTAAAAGAATTATATATAAAATAGGAGTAGAAAAGACTGATGTAAAAATTGTTTTTTGAGTTTTCGATGCCAAAGTATCGCTTATGTTCAAAAACGTCGAAAAATCGTAGAATATCATTAAAGGTAGGTTGGTGTTGAACCTCAAATTTGAAATCAGTCAAATCTTAACGAATTATATATGAAATAGGGGTAGAAAAAACTGAAGAATATAAAAAAATTATTAAAAATTGCTAATAATAAAGGGGTTATCGATTTTTGTTTAAAAAAACACCCAAATTTACCAAAATTTTTATAACTTAAGAACTGATTAACCAAATTTTAAAGAATTATATATAAATTAAGGGTAAAAAAACTGAAGAATATAATAGAATTAATAAAATCTGCTAATCTATTGGATAATCCGAATTTAAAGTTTATATATGATTGTATATAATCATACATAATCTACATGGAGAAATGCTTCTTATATATGATTTATAGCAGCTTCCTCTATGAGGAAGCCAAAAGAAATAAATACTGATAAGTATGCATCGAATAAAATAAAAGCTTCATCATAAAAGCAATGTGTAGGTTTCTACTTGCACGCTTAAAAACTATGAAGAAGCAATGTACAAGTTTCCACTTGAACACTTTAAAACTATGAGGAAGCAATGTGCAAGTTTCTACTTGCACACTTTTGGCACACAGCTTGTTTTTAATTGTAATGTGTGCATTACTTTGTCATTGGTAAAATGGTACAACATTTACAGATGGCTGCAATGGGTACGAGCATGTGGAAGACTGGATCTAGAACCTAAAGGTCCAGAATATGCCCACCAGAATTGTCGTTTGTGCCATTTGCATTTTGAAAACAAATGGTACAAAATTAATAAAGTTAGGGCTCGTCTTCATCCAGATGCTTTACCCACTATATTTTTTGGACCAGGTTTTCAACAACAGTGAGTTTTTACTAACAAATAATTATTAATTTTACATACTTTAATTTAATTAAATTAGTTTTGTTTTATAAAAAAGTATAAAATTGAATAATACTGGTATAAGGTAGTAGTACATAAAAAATAATAACAGAAACAATATCTAACAATATTTACATTATTTTTTATGTATTACGCGAAAGTAACATATAAAAACATAAAATAGTTAAAATCTTTTAGGGATAACACAGCACCCGAACAAGCAACACAACAAAATGAGGAAAATGTGGTTAAAGAGAAAGTAGATAGGTATGCTAAATATAAATTTTCTATTTTTTATAATATTATATTTTATAATAGATATTATATGATACATATTTTTTGTTGCAGAAATACATGTGCTGAGGCAACTGTTGCAGAAATGCAAGTGCAAGAAGATAATAGGTAATTTATATTAATAAAGGACTTGTTTACGTTTATTAACAATAAGGGCTAAAAGAAAAAAAAATTGTATATTTTCAGCAAAGCAGAAACTTCACAAACAATCGTCCCAATTATTGTCAGTGACGTAAAAATAACTCAACCGTAAGTTTTTCTTTACTAATTTACAGTTAAACATGTATTTTTATTTTTTTTATTTGTTATGTAATAAAAGTTTTCTTATAAAATATAATTGTCAGGATATATGTAATTTATTTATTAACACATTATGTTTAAATTTTTTTAACTTTAGATTTTGACGTAGAACTACGTCTTTTATTTAATATTATTTTGCTGTTTTTGTCTCTTACAGCAAAATAGTTACATAATTACATATATCATATTTAAAAATAATCTTTGTGCTATGATCTAACGTTTGGAATATATTATAGGAGCACATCCACTATCAAGAAGCCTGCAGTTAGGATTAAATCGTCCGATGATAGCCCGAGAAAAAGGAAATTGCGAGAGAAGTTCCAAAAATTAAAGGCGCAAAATAAAGTAATGCGTGAAACAATCCGACGGCTTCGTATGGAAAAGAAGAAGAAAACTACAAAAGTTGAAGAAGAAAACGAATTCGATCAACTAATAAAACTAGGCCGTAAGTTATTACCGGAAAAATTTAATAGAATATTAGCGGCACAAGTCGACGCACAATTAAAATGTAAACGTGGCAGAAGATATGATCCCGAATTTAAGAAATTTGCTTTATCATTATTTTTTTTAAGTCCACGAATGTACCGGGAATTGAAAGATTCAATTGCATTGCCTTCTGTACGTTCTCTACAATTATTTACGCAAAAATGGAATATTGAGCCTGGTATAAATGATAAAATTTTTGAAGCACTTAAATTGAAATTGAATACGTTGCCTCTCGTAGAACGTCATTGCATAATATGTGCAGACGAAATGAGTTTAAAAGCTCATTTATTTTATAATATATCACGGGATGAAATAATTGGTTTCGAAGACATTGGTGATAAAAAATCATCTAAACCTGCAAGAAGCGCTTTAGTTATTATGGCACGTAGTATTGCAGGTAATTGGAAGGTGCCTATTGTTTTTTGTTTTGTAGAGACTACATGTCATATGAACTTTTTAAAAAATCTAATATTTGATACAATAATTAAATTAAGAAATACAGGTGCTATGGTGCATGCATTGGTTACGGACATGGGTTCTAATTTTATACAACTGTCACGTGATTTAGGAATATCTACACAAAATTCAACTTTTTCAGTTAACGGAGAAAATTTAGTTTACATTTTTGACACTCCACATTTAATAAAAGCAACCCGAAATAATTTGTTAAAACATAATTTTGAATTTAATAATAAAGTAGCTTCGTGGGATCATATTAGACAGTTTTATATGCAAGACGTCAAACAATGGATAAGAGCAGCTCCTAAATTATCAAAAATTCATATGGACCCAAATAACTTTATGAGAATGAAAGTTAAATATGCCGTACAAGTACTTAGTAACCATGTATGTGCAGGAATGTGTACACAGATGTCTGTCGGTCTTCTTCCGACTGAAGTCGTTGGAACTATAGATTTAATTGATCATTTTGATAAGTTGTTCGATATGTTAAATTCGTCCGCCGTAAATAATCCTAAAGAACATGGAAAAGTTTTTACCGGAAGTGAAAAACAAATGCAGTTTTTGCAAGAAATGTCAGATCTTATAAAAAGTATTAAAGTAGTTAATAATAACAATAATGGTAAATATGTAAAAGTTAAATGCTTTGAATGCTGGCAGATAACAATTAATAGCATCATTCAGCTTTGGAAAACATTAAAAAATTATAATTTTCCATATCTCCGAACACGTAGATTGAATCAAGATTGTGTCGAAAATTTTTTTGGTTCCGTTCGGAAACAAGGCGGTAATTGTCTTAATCCGACACCTATACAATTTAAGCGCGCCTTTAAAAAACTTTTTAGTACAACATTATTAAAACATTCGGATACGCAAAATTGTGCTTCTGATAATGATGATATGTTAAATCTTATTGGAACGTTAGATAATAACAAAGAATCCACTGTTTCGGAATTTACTGCTTCATCATCGGCGCATAACATTTTAAATATTCCGACTCATGAATATCGTTCAATGGATCTGCCAGAAGAAAACGCATTTAAATATGTTTGCGGATTTTTAATTAAAAGATGTACAGCAATACATTCTTGTGATATATGTACAAAATATATGAATGATAATATGGCTGTCTTAGATAATACAACATTATATTGTTCTTTTCGAGCCTATGAAAACGAAGAAGGAAATTTGTTTGGGAAGTTAAACATACCAAGTAATGACTTTTGTTATTATATTCATAAATTAGAAGAAGTATTCGTAAAAAATTTTGAGAAGAATTGTTTCCAGAAAAATATTGGCAATTATTTATTCCAATTAACACAAAATATAACTTTTGAACCGCCATGTCCAAATTTCCCTACTTTATTTTTGATAAAATTATATCTTCGTATGCGTATATATTACACATTATCGCTGCATAATATATCATGCAAACGGGTTACCACAAAAAATAGGAAACTTTTAAACGTTTCCCATTTATAAATTTTCTTCTTATAATGTTTAATTGTCATGTTGAGTTATGTTTTACGGGCATATTTTAATTATTGAGGCTATTGTTTCATTGATTTTTATTCTTATAATGGATTGTGATATATTACTTACCCATCAGTATTGTGTGTGCATTTATTGCATGTTTTGTTTGCTTGCAAATAACATTATATATAATTTTGCGTGTTTCTTTATTGCATTTTGTTTATTTTTAAATTATATTATTTAACTTATATTATATTTAATAATGTATTGATTGTATTGTTGCGTTTTACATTTTACTTTTAATTAATGGCAACATGTATGTGCAATTTTTTCAGTTGCGTTAATATTGATATTGTGTTTTAATATTATGCGTTTATATTGTGCGTCGAAATTATGCGTTACTATATATATATTAATATGTGTGCATTAATAAACTTTTATATATTATGTTACTTATTAAATTTTATATTGTGTATGTTACATAAATTCATGTATTCGTGTGTGTTAAATATATATATGTATGTATATATATGTATGTGCGATGGTGCATGTGCGTATTTGTAAAGGCATGCATACTGTTAGTGATACATTTAATTAATTAATTTTTTTTTTTAAGTTTTTACATGCCTCAAGGATGAATAATCAAAAGGTTATACGAATGAAAAACTTGGAGAAGAAATGGAGCTTATTAATATTACATTTTATAGATTCCTTGTTTATATTTTAAGTATTTTCTGTTCTACATTATTGTACGGTAATTATTGTAGCTTGCACTTTTATTCCCTTTTTCTTTTTTTTTTGTTGTATCGAGGTGGATCGAGTAGCTGAGATACAGATCAATGAAAGAATTGTGCAATAAAGTGTATTTAATGTATTTTTTTGTTCTGTTTCTCTGGTCTGTGTTGAGGTGGATCGAGTAGCTGAAGCATGGAGCAGTGAATAAATTAAAAGAAAAAAAGACTACAATTTGGTAATACATAATATGTAATTTCTTATGTATTGTAATAAAAATACAATTTTATTTTACATAAAAAATGTAGTTTCTTTATTATATTTATTAATAAAGCATGTATTTTTAATATATTGCAGTTATATTTATTACAGGTATATTTTTTTTGTATAGGTATACATAAAAGTATTTTAAAATGTAATATTAACATATTGTTGTATTAAAATTAAAATTTCATTTATTGCATTTTAAATTAAGCATGAATATATATCTCATTTTTATTTTGGATGCATAATTAAATCATTCATTTATTTCATTTAATGTAATAAAACTATTTTATATTAAATATTTTATAATTATAATTGTTTTCTTATAAGTATAATGGATAAAATATTATATTTTGCTTTTCGGTTGTTCAATATATGTTATATAACATTATATTTTCTAGTAATTTACCTCAGTACATTTATATTATTCAATCTGCACAATCACATTTATATAATATTATTTTTTCTCATTTCTGAATTTTTTTTCTTATTTTTAATACATAATAAATATTTATCTTCATTATTTTTATTAAATTTAGATTAATTTCATGTAAAAGTGGAGTGAGAGCGGAGAAAGGAAGAGCAATTGAGAAAGAAGTTCAGAGAAAGACGTTGGGCGCGTTCAGCAAAACCGCTTAGTAGCATAGCACGTGATTGGCTCTTATACTTTTAGACCCAACGAATCAGCGTAGCGTGTCGATAAGACGACACTCAACAGTTGTGTCTGCTGTACGTGGCCGTTCAGTTGGTATTAGTGGGCGCTTACTTATTTCGCGCATGCGCACTCCATTTTGGACAACACTAACTTCAAAGGCGCCGACAGAGAGTTGCGCTACTGTATATACTGTGTCGGTATGACAGGAATCATAACCTGAAAGTCGTCAATTTTAACAGTTAATATCTCGTTTTGCGTGGCAGAGCGACACTTTTTTCTGCCAGATTCGGTCGTTTTATGCAAAAACGCGTCGAAGAAGCCTAATTTCATCGAAATCGGAGAGGAAGCCCGTCTTCTTCAGTATTACCATAATTCCTATAAAATTATTTCATGTCGCGTTCGTAGCTAAAATTCTATTCAATTCAACTGTGTTTTGTCTCTTCATTATCTATGGCCTGACCAGCGCCAGCGTCGTCACATTGCATTAATGTAAACTAAGCTCAACGTATCGTTGCATATGTTAATATTTCTTTACATAAAAGAAAGAAATCTCTTTGACAAACATATAAGTTGACATTAAGGTAATAAATATATGATATAAAAATATATAATAAATAAAAAATGCATAAAAGAGCTTAATTATCGGTTTGTGATTCGCACAAATAAATATTTTCATTTAGCAAAAACCGATATATGTATATACATATAGCCACTCTACAACTTTTTTTATTTTTTGATTTAATATAAATAACCCGTTTTCTGTTTCTGTCTGCCATCTCATAAATTCTAATTAAGAGTGAAAAATTAGAGATCATGGAGATGAAATCTCACGGGGAATGAGATTCGACTATTATAAGTTATAAAGATACGTAAAGAGAATAGGAGCGAAAGGAGGCGAGGAGGCATATTCCTGGAAACATACAAGCGATATCTCGGTTCCGTTCTGAATGCAACGAGGGAGATTGTACGATCGACCGGCTGATGCACCTATCGCGCGAGGAATCCTCCTTTCTACTTGGAAGACATTGTCCACGCCCGAGATCGAATGGTTTCACGCTACGATACGTTATAAACACGATGTATATATATACATATACCTATATTGTGTACACGATATCTTGCAGTTCACGATCTTCACTTTAATAGATTTTCTAAGAAATTTGGAATCATTTTTCTTAATAAAAATATTAAGTTTTTGCAATTAATAAGCAAATTAAACTTTAAAAGTTAAAAAATCGGTAAAATCTTTTCAAGTTCTTTAAAAAAAAAAAATGACTCTAAAGTAACATTGTATTTAAAGATTAATAATTTTAGTGTCATCTTATACATATAATAATATCGTACATTATTTTAACCCTTAACTAGCTCGCGGGGTGTCAAACACCCCAAAACGAATTTCGTCAATTAAGTTTAGGCATTTTTCTCGGTCGGTTAATCTATGAATTTCGCATAAAATTAATTAATTAATTATTATAAAAATCAAGATTTCAATTCAGAAAAAAGGGGCACAGGCGTGAAAATAAATAAATTGGCATCAAAGAGGCATTTTCATACAAAATAAATAAATCATGAAGAAATTTTTTAAATACCCACTACAATCATAATTATTTTCGTAAAGTACTCTATCTCAAGAACATTGTGTTAAATTTTTATCAAAAAATATTTATTTTTGACTGATTGTGAGATATGATTTTTTTAGCAAAATAAGGCATTTTTCTTAACCAATTTTTTTGAGGTCTCAAAACTAAAAATTTCATAGTTTAGGCTAATGGGTATCATTTTCCAGTGTTTAATGTATGTACTTGATTTTTTGCAAGCCTATTGGAACCTCCATATTTCGCCGTAACCAACGTTCAAAGTCGTGTGAGGTATACAATACCCCGTGTGCAGATAACGTTCGATCGCGGACGTGTGCTAGTTAAGGGTTAAGAAAATTAGATTAATTTCTACTTAAAACTTTCTTTTAAATATATAATTATATATTTAAATCCAAATTCTCTAAGAACATCTTATATTTTACAATACAACCATAATGACTTGTATATGTATAAATAATTAAAAAATTAAAATTCTTAAGTTTAGCCAAATACTGATTTATATTTATATTAGTATGCAATTATTTTCAAAAATTGATATTTCCAAGCATAAAATCATATAGAGTTCATATTGACCATGAGTTAAATATTGACTATTTAGCTCAGTTCTATCTTCACTTACTATCGGGGACCAGAAAAGGCTAAACGGGATACAATCGAGTCCGAGTCCAAAAACTGTGTGGCATTTAAAAGTCGTAATGCGCGCAACATCGCGTCGCGTCGCGTCGCCTCGCGTCGTCGAAGAAGAGGAGGGAAAATTGCTCTCGAGAGCGCGTCACAGAATAAGAGAGTCGTGAATCCACGCGAAAGAGAAACGACGGATCGACAGAAGAACACGTGCATCTGGCTGAATTCGAAACCGCATGTCACACTTTCTTTAAAATGAAGCTAACATATTACTCCATAATAATTTCTGACCGTTGGAGAAAAAGGAGACATTGGATAATCGATTATCTCTATATATTAGATATAAAAATTAATTATATATAATAACCCATTTTTTCCCCAATTTTTGTAACTTCAAAAAATTTTACGGTTCAACCAATCGTTTCCCGTTCCGAGCTGACTCGTCTTTTAACACGAATTTGCAGTCAGAATGTACTTGGACATTTGACGCAAATGCATCGAAGAACAATATAGGGGATATAAAAGCGGGGGACCTTGAAGAGGCGGCGCGGCGGACACCTTTCATTGAAATTTCATCTGTGGGCAATCTCCCGGTCCGATCTCCTCCGTGTCCGACGCGAAGGAAATGCGAAATAAAGAATGCAAGTCGCGCGCGTGTAAGGAGCAGCCGGCCAGCCGACTGATTGACATTCGCGGTGCATCGCGCACGTACCGCGACGTCGAGGGACAAAATGCCCGGAGGAAGATGTCTATGCGCGAGGAAGGTGTCAACAACCTCTTTGCCTCTTGCGGCACTCTTCTCCACCTGCGCTTTTTTTCACCTCCCACGCCGCCGCGCCGCGCCGCCGTGCCGCCTCGCCGACGATTCCTCCGCGCCGCGATTCAACGACGAGCTACTTTTAGACGTGTCGCCTTAATGCAATGCATAATCGATCATTGCGAAAAGACTCGATTAGTTTCTTTTTCTTCATGAATTAATAAGCGCGAGCAATTAAATTTTTCTACCGGAGATCACAACAACCTTCTTTAAACGTAAAAAAATGCGTAAACGTGAATCAAATTTTTTCTGAATCAACGGAAGCAATTACTTTATATTGCTAAAAATTATCTTAAATACTACTTGATAGTTAAATATTAAAATTTATACGTGACTAAACATTTAAATTATATAATATGATTTTTTAAATATGCAGTAATTAATACATATTTCAAGAGCATGTTTTATTTTAATCAATATTTATAATATTTGTAACTTTTAATAATAAATTTTATTATGTCAT
This sequence comes from Temnothorax ravouxi, assembly GCA_030770255.1. Taxonomy (NCBI): domain Eukaryota; kingdom Metazoa; phylum Arthropoda; class Insecta; order Hymenoptera; family Formicidae; genus Temnothorax; species Temnothorax ravouxi. The sequence continues at coordinate 47,717 of JASTWP010001722.1, read as the reverse complement.
CAACTTTTTGTTACCTCTTACATCATATATCGTACGCAAGTTATCTTTATACGTTTTAAAAGCATAAATCTGTATATTTATAAAACTGTTCGATAACTTATAGACATAATTATTTCCAGCACAAAAAATCATGTAATTTAAAAATGTAAGAGCAATTCTGTAAAGTTCCTCGCATGCATAAAGTAATTTTTTCTGGGAATTCATAAATGTCTAAAAAATCAGGCATTTAAATTAACCAACTTGTCTCTGCGTGGAACAACACATACATGTTCTAAAGTTCACGTCTGTATCACTAGTATAAAGTTCAACTGATCAAACCTCGCTTTGTGCATTTCTTCAGAAATCTTTAACTAAAATTTCTTTGACTAAAGCAAACTATAAAATCTTAGAAAGGAGTTAAGTAAGACTTTATTTTGGTCTAAATTTGCCGATCAAGATCAGTTTGTCATAATTTTCCACTTACAATTTAAATTATTATTTTGATATCTCTCGATTTAATTTTACTGATGAAAACCGATTTCAGTCGTAATCACCATGTTACGTAAATCTCGCTCATCTTTTAGTGTTCCTCGACCTAATTTTCAATAGAAGCTACAATTACGTTCGCAGTATATATTCACAACCTTTCATATAACTCTCTCAGAGTATTCTTTAAAATATTTAAATATAATTGATCAAATAAATTAGAAATCGCCTTTCTGTTTGAGAAATACTCCTCAATTCTCATTCCTCTTTAAGTCATTTAATTTCATTAATCAAAGCTAATTTAATTTACACTTATTTAAAAAATTTCGCTCATTTCTTCAGTATTCTTTGTAATGGGCCTATTACGGTTTTTGGGTGAGCTCACTCACTTTTCACATTCTCATCTCACGTGACTTTGTTCACCCGATTACAGAGTGTCGAGTAAAACTGCGAGATCACTAGGCATTTCCAGCTTAGTGATTTCACATTTTCACGAAACCGCGCAAAGGTATCTAAACGATTGAGAAATAAACATAAAAGGTTGAATTGTTTCTTAAAAAAAGTACTTTTTTTATATCTCTCTTTCCCTCTTTTTTTGTAATATATTTTTCGAGCTGAATAGATTTAAATAAAATTTTACAAAAAGTGTTAATTCTGACTGTTAACTTTGTTAATTCTGAACTGCGTTTCTTTTTCTCTCGTCTTTTAGTTTATCACTTTATTCTTATTGCTTAAGTTTATGTTCTTTACTATTTTAAACATATTTTAAAAGGCATTTGTTGTCGTAAGAGCAAAGTAATAATTTGGAACTCTACAATATTTTTATATTTATAATCTACAAATATTTTTACGACGTTATATATATATATATATATATATATATATATATATATATATAAAATTTAAACACATTATAATTGTTTACAAATAACGTCGTAAAAATATTTGTATCATTGCTTATATATATTTTTTTTTTCTCTTCGTCACTCTTATTTGATTTCACCTTTTCACCTAAAAATTTTGTGTCGAGCCCGCTCACGCGAATAATCTCGTATTTTCATTGGGTGAGATCAACGGTAATTGGGTGAGCTGCTCACTTCCGTCACTGTTACTCAATCCGAGAACCGTAATAATCCCTGTTTTTAACTAATTTTGTCTTTTATCTAAAAAACACATACGCATATACACATTGCATATATAACAGAAACTTGAAAGAGACAGAGAAAGTTAAAATCCCTTTGTTTTCCACATCATCTTTATTTCCTGACCGTCGTGAAATCTTTGCGCGTTATCTATTTCAGATATATTCATAATATAATTTATATCAATCTTTTTGGCCGACAAATCTTCCGTTACGATCATTCTAGAAGCGTTTCGTTATATCGTCCTTTGAACGTGTCATCGTCCGCGAGTCATGCGATATCTTGCGGAGACGGTACGCGCGGGTACAGGCGCGAATGCTGTGGAGGATCCGTCGAAAGCACCTCACTTTCACTCCCGCGTGCGCGGATAGATACGCAGCGCGGCAGATGCCGGCAGATAAAATCGCGAAGTCGCGGTAAAAGAACCACGATCGTCTCCTCCTCCGCAATAAAGCTATTATGCAAGTCGCCTGGAAGATGTTACCTCAGCGTGTTGCCAGAAGCCGCCGACGCACCGAGCGCGAAATCGCTAATAGGAAAGGATGAACGTTTGGAAATTAAATTTCACGCCGCGTTACCGAGGAAAAAAGCCGCGAAACATGCCTGCGCGAGAGAGCGGACCGATATTTCGTGGGTCTTGCGAAAGTGACGAAGATTTATTGTCCTGTTAATCCTAATTAATATACTGTTCCATAAAACGTTGAAAAAAAAGAAAATATATTTTGTTTCAGAAAATATATTAAACAAAGTATGCGACATAATTATAAAATAAAGAGAAACAAGTAGTAAGAAGGGATACAAGAGTACAAAGTTACGTACACGTGTGCAAAGAAAAAAGGTTTAAGTTATACTTCATAAATAAAGATTGATAGCCGTAAAAAAAAGCAGTTTCGTAAACACGTCGAATGATTTATCGTCGAGGTAAACAACTTATTAATCAGTTTCTGACTCGGTCGCTCCTCTCTCTTCATGGCGCCTTCACTTCAATTATATTAAACGTCCCGTTCCATTATCGGAACTCGATCGCCGCGAGAAAACCTTCTCGACCTTCGGCAAGATTCCTATGAGAGAAGGATAACACGCAAGACAGGAAGAAAAATGTGAAAGAGGTGCGACGATACCGCGTAAGGGGGATCCTGGCGAAAGGACGACGGGTGCTCAAAAAAGGAGAGAGGCCGGATGGGGCCGAATATTAATCGCGCCGAGACACACGCATCTTTGGCACGTCGAACACGTAATGCCGATCAGTATACCGCAATAATGCACTGTATGCGACGCAACATTACCGTTATCCGGCGAGGGTTCGCCTTTTTCGTCGTCTCGGAACATTTCCTCTTCGACGACGTCGATCTTAAAAACGCGCCTCGCATTTCATTCGAAACACATGTGTCGCGCGACGTTCCTTCCATTTCTAAAAATTGATGCGCTTGCTTTTATATTCAGCGTTTTTTTTCAAGAACAATTGAGAAACAGAGTAATGCCCGTTTCTATCAATGCAGATTAACTTTAATCTTTTAGTTTAACGTTACTTTTTGTCTTTTTCTAGTTCTAACAATTGGAAAAAAATAAAAAGTAAATTAAACCGAGGTTAAAATTAATTTACATATTGGTAGAAATTGGTAAATATAGGGGAGAGTTGGCAATTACCGCGCCGTTGACAATTCCGCGCCATTGTTTATCTCAATAACTATTTGTATTACGCGCCTACAATGATGTTAATATCATAAAGTAACACGAAATACCCCCCCTGGATGCGCCGTCAATGCGTTCCGGCCGTCCATGTAAACAGAGTGCGCTCTGGAAGCTTCTCTGCTTGCTCGTTGCGATTTTGCTGGTAGTTTCGATAAGAGGTGAGTAACATAATATTTACATTGGAGAAATAATGCCGACGGATTTGATAAGCTAAAACATTATAAAATTAGATTGCACAGTGATTTTAGAAACACGCGTTTCGTTCCTATATATTTTAAGGTTATAAAGTGAAATGATTGAGTTTGATAATTTCGCGCCCAAGGTATAATACTCATAGGTATAACGATAACTGTGTGTTAAGAGTTACCATGACTGTTTAGTTTACAATGTAAGGTGCTTACAGAAAAGATCGTTGCTTAAGTTTTGATGTGAATTTATAATAATTGTTATTTGTTAACGCATTCACTTATTTTTATATGTAGGTACCTACTAGACGATATTAATGCATAAATATAAAAAAAAAACATTTTGTTATTGTGTTCTACTTCATGTCACTGGCTGAAGCCAGAGTAATTTTTATAGGTACAGTTTTATTAAACTGGGCACGATTTTATCAGACATGGTCACGATATTATCAGACCAGTTTGATAATACCGCGTTTTCTCATTTTTTGAAAAATCATTAATATTTTAGTTTGTGTTTAGCTTTCAACATTATTGCTATGCTATATGGATAGCCAAATAAATGACCTATCTAAAACTGCACAGTTTATTTTTTTGAAGCATTTCTGAGCTTAGATATACGCTTCGGTTCTTAGGGGCTCGGTAATTGCCAACTCTCCCCTAAATGAGTAAACTAAATCCGATAGAAAAATTAAAAAGTCTGTTAGAGTCGAGTTAATCGATACAGGACGCAATAAAAATTTATGCTAAAATAATTTTCTTATTGTTCTACCGATGCCATCACGAGCCATCGAAAGTACGAAAGTAGTTCGATTTAACGATTGAAATGCCGCTTCGACATGAAAATATCTTCGGAGCTGAGGCGAGGCAACTGGTGGTCGTTAACTTGGAATATAATACTGTCTACGATCCGTAAAGGACGTGAAAGTTATCACCGGCGCCGCGAAAACTTGCTCAGACTCGCTGGAAATCAAATCGCTTTTACCGGAAGTACCCACGATGATAACGCGCATGAGAAGTGTGCGGAATACGGTAAATATGTCGCGCGTATTATCGGCACTTTTGATGGTCAACTGGCTATCAAATCAAATTTTTCGAGCGGTAAGAAGGATAATAAGATGGATAGATATTAAACAATGATAAATAATCCGATGATAATTATTTGTTGAGCTTAATAAATTTATACATTATATTATTATTTTACATACATTTATTGTATCATATTAAAAAATAATATGCGATATATTTACATGATATTTCTTTTCTATAATGTTTATTTTTTTCATTGTTACATATATTTTATTATTACCGTAATGTGTTTATCTCAACATCGCATTTATCACAAATCACAAATTACGTTCAAATCAATATAATCACTTTAGAGAGAGAAACACGCAGAGGTCGCGTGTACGGTACATGTCCATTACTTAGATTCGATAGTCGCAGTAACCATATATTGGGCGCGCTTATAAATCTCGCGCAAGTTCGTTACTTCACTCAGGCAAACGACAGTGGCGATGCGATTTTATTCGAGAAACTGGATTAAACGGAGCGAGAAAGTTCCGTTGTCGTCGTCGTTGTCGTTGAAAGTGTCCTGCATTAGCATGCGTGTCTACCTTGGTTCGAAATCGTCCTTGGTCTCAACAAGAAGCATGCCATGCGGATCGATTTTCGTTCTGAAGGAATCTCGAAAGAGTACTTTTATTGACCGTCAATGTAGAATTACATAATATGTTCAATAAAGAATAGGAATCTAAATGCTCTCGTAATAAAATTAAATTTGTAGTGAAATAAAATAAAATCATTTCATTATCATTATATATTATTTCTTTATTAAATTTAATATATAATTTTCCAGAAATATAAATGTAAATTTTTCTTTTAATGCGATAAGCTTATATATAAATGTAATTCTATTTACACTTTATATTTTCTTCTTATAAACAGTAAAAAATTATCGCAAACTGAGAATTTTATCTTTCGGCAAAATTTTCTTCATCAACTAAATATAACTGTTGTAATTGTAATTTTATTTCTCACATTCTATTTTTTTTCTAATTCCTTCCTTCCGATCTTAAGACTTTCCTATATGACGAAATAACTCGTCCACTGTCGCGAGAAATGGCGAAATGCGTTGCAAAACCCGTGCAACTTTCTTACGTGACGAATCGTAACAGCCATTGGAAGTGTAAACGGATGGTATGAGTGAATCGATATGGCGTGATCCGATTGATCGATGTGCGACCTTTTGCAATATTGCAAAAACTAGCTCTCATGATGGTGTCTGACTTGGAAAAATCCCGGAAGAAAAAGCGATTTTGTATAAATCCAGGGAACATCAATCTTAGAAAATACACCATTCATATATGAATAATGAATACATTGTTTTGCTCGTTTTCAATTACATCTTCCACGAAATTTTAATTACATGAATTACTCGTGCTTATCGTTGCCGAGAAGATCGTAATCAGTAAACAAAGATCATATCAAAAACTTAACAAATCCTGTTAGTTTCTATATGACGTAAGTACATTTTTACACCTTTCAGGAAATGAAAAGTCTGAATGAGAGCCTACTGAAAATTTAAAGCATTTAATTTATATTTAAAAATATAAAAATATATAAAACCTGTAAACATATTAATAATCGCAAACAATTTTACAAAATAACAGACAATAATACTTATCGGTATTGATAACAACTTCTTGTCTAACGATGCGTTTATCGGTTCCGCGTATCCCGAGTTCGCGATCGCGAACAAACTGCACCAATGATATTCGTTGCACATTCGTCGATTTTCGTCCTCGATCTTCTTCACGCAAAGCATTAGCGATATCATCTATTAAATGGTCACCATATAGTAAAAAGTAGGCAATAAGAGAAAAATGGTGCAAATTAGAAATTTGCACTTGGCTTCCTCATAGAGGAAGTGATGCCTGGCAACCTACCTTTAATGATATTCTACGATTTTTCGACGTTTTTGAACATAAGCAACACATTGGCATCAAAAACGCAAAAAACAATTTTTACTTCGGTTTTTTCTACCCCTATTTCATATATAATGCTTTTAAATTTGGTTGATTAGACTTAGCTTTATATGCAATCAAAATTATGGACCTTTGATTGCGTATAAAGCTGGGTCTAATCAAATAAATCTCAAAAAATTATATATGAAATAGGGGTAAAAAAAACTAAAAAATATAATAAAATTAGAAATAGATTGATATCTCCAAATTTGCGGAAGTTAATGCATAAACAAACATTTCTGCAAAAATTCAAAATTTTATTTTTAAAAACCCCTTTGATTATTAGCAATTTTTATTAATTTTATTATATTCTCCAGTTTTTTCTACCCCTATTTCATATATAATTCGTTAAGATTTGGTTGATTAGTTCTGGAGTTATAAAAATTTCGGTAAATTTGGCACATACACACACACATACATACAGACATTTTTTAAAATTAAGTCCAATATCTCAATATTTGCGGAAGTTAGAGCAACTACAGACATTTCTAAAAAAATTAAAAATTTTTTTGAAAAATTTAAAAATTTGACCTTTGATTGCGTATAAAGCTGGGTCTAATCAACCAAATTTAAAAGAGTTATATATAAAATAGGGGTAGAAAAGACTGAAAAATATAATAAAATTAAAAATAAATCAATATCTCCAAATTTACGGAAGTTAATGCATAAACAAACATTTCTGCAAAAATTCAAAATTTTATTTTAAAAAACCCTTTGATTATTAGCAATTTTTATTAATTCTATTATATTCTTCAGTTTTTTCTACCCTTATTTCATATATAATTCGTTTAGATTTGGTTGATTAGTTCTGGAGTTATAGAAATTTCGGTAAATTTGGCACATACACACTCATACACACACACACACACACACACACACACACACACACACACACACACACACACACACACACACACACAGACACCCTTACAAAAATATTTCACCGCTTTTACACCTCATATAGATCGTTTTTAGCCCGTTTTTAGCCCGTTTTATCATTTTTGTGTCCGTTTCTTGCACTCTCAAGCACGCGCAGTCTAGTGCGAAAGAACATGATGAGTATGCCCGAGTATGCGTATGAGTATTTTTGAGTAGATTGTCCGTTTTTAATACTCGTTTTTCAATCGATGACTGACAACACGTTAATACGGTCCTTTTTTACTCACAAGGATGAGGACGAAGTAGGTTGTCCGTTTTCAATACTCATTTTTCAGTTGATGAGTGACAATACGTTAGTACGTTCCTTTTTTACTCACAAGAAAATATCCGCGGATTTCGCCCGATTTTAAACCTTATGGTACATACAGGGGGATTTCGAGTCAGCTCGATTTCTATCCATCAAAATTTCTCATAAATTTTGAAAGACTTCCACTCCTTATCTCCTCCTTATCTCTAAATTGAAGTACATTTATTTTACAAACTTAAAAATCTTTTCAAAGTGTACCGTAAAAGTTAAATGTTTTAGTACTTACACTATTTATCCTTCACTAATAGATAAGTGGTACGATGTAAAAAATTCAAATATTCGCGAGAAATTTGCATTGAACGTTTCCATAAGTGCAATATCCCGTGTAGAAATTTGTTAGGAATGGCCTTACATAACATAAGACCCCGATCACATTAGTTATTAAGGATGCCATAAGAAAGGTTTCCTTATTTTAACCTAATGAGGTCCCGATCATTATTTATTAGGAATTCTATAAAAAAAGTTTTCTTATTTTTATCTAATAAGGCCCTTGTAATAAATTTGATAAGGATGTTTTAACTTTATAAATATATTTACGAACACAAAATTTAGTAATAACCCGGCATTGGTTTCTGACATTCACCCGACATTAAGAAATTATATCATATGTCCAATTCAAAATTTTATTACTCTTTTTAAACTGAATTTGTTTCTTAAGATAATTTTTGAAAAATTATATATTTGCGCTGGTTATGACATATGTAGATTATATATAACACTAAGTATATCAAATTAAGAAGTGGTCTACCACGTAAGACAGTTGGCTCACGATCCAGAGGTCCCGAGGTCCCGAGTTCGAATCCCACCAAGGTAAGAGTGTTTTTATATGTGTTTTTAAATACGAGAAAATATTTATACTTAATCATAGACTGCATCTTAAGAAATAAAATTTAGTTAAAAAATAGTAATAAAATTTCAAAATAAATAATTTTTTTTTATGTCGGGTGAATATCGGAAATCAGTGTCGGCTCGATATTGGCACGTAGCATTGGATCGATGTCGCACACAGCACGTATTTACCACTCAAAAATACTCACAAGAATACGTTATTACTACTCGAATATACTCGTACGCAATCCGCTTTAACCACTCGTTTTTAAGCAAAAGGGTCCCTTTGCGCCCCAAAAACGGGTCGTACTCATTGAACCAAATGCACGTTTTTACTACTCAAACTGACCGTTCTCGCGGTCCAAAAACGGTGAAAAATTTTTATAAAGGCATTTTTTTAAATTGCAATTTTCGACGTTTTAGAAGATTCTGAACACATTCAGAAAAACAAAAAAAATTTTTTTTTACGAAAACAAAGCTTCCTCTATGAGGAAGCAAAACAAATTAATTGTGAATTAAAATATAATTGTATAATCAAAAAGTGTGTTGCACAATCGGAAAATATAGAAATTATTTAGGAACAAAAAAAGACAACTAATGTATAGAACCTCGATTCTAAGATCGATTTCAATTGCCCATTTTATTGCGTTCCAAGATACCGTTAAAGTGATTTCCGAATGAAGAACATAAATCAATCTCGACACATCAAGAAAACAACGAAATGAAGAAAAACACGAATCGAATTCTGTCTAATTTCGTAACTTTTTCGTGTGCTTGCGTGTTACCATTCGTTAATTTTTTTTTGAAAACTGTTTAATAAATAAATTTGTATAAAAGAATCGTGAAGTAAATTTGCAGAGCTCTTTCCATACGGAATATATAGACAGCTCTCGCATACATAACCCGTTTTTGTAGTTAATTATTCGACTTTCGGAGCTAACATTCAGTTCTTTTTTACTTCCTTAAAAGGACAGCCCTCATGACTTGCTCATTATTGTCCAAAAATGGAACACGTTATTTCAACAATTTACAAAAAAAATATATATCGTGTCTATATATTATGTGTACAAAATATTTAAATTTTAATTTAAAAAAAACAAGAATTAAAACAAATAAACAGACAAAGAAGAACAAATAAAAGAAGTTAAAAAACAATGTTTATTTAGGAAAAGAAAACTAGATTTAAGTAAGAAGGTGGAATTAAGTAAAAAGGAGAGTTGAATATAGGTAAATTTCTACTTTCGTGCACGCGATGTTAATGTAAATTCCAAACTTTTACTCCTGTCTCGGCGAGAATAATTATACCAATTGTGACGAGAACATCCATAACATGTACAATGTACACATTACATTTGATCAAAGAGATTTATATATAAATTTTCACTTATATTTATTGTTATTTAATCACTATATTTAGTTATTTAATCACACAAAATATAATAATTTAACATAATTTGTATTTGACGTATATTCACCAATCTATAATTAACATTATGTCTAACAAATAATTATAATAAAGGTTGTAAGTAAGAGAATTAGCACATTTCAACGAATATCGAGTCTAGAGAAATGTTTCAACAGAATCAAATATATCTTCCTTTGAATTCTCAATATTTGTTGAAAGTATCTTCTTACGAAACTAGCATTTTTAAAGATGTTAACTCTCATTAAGAGCTGTCATTACTTTCAAAAAAGACCATCTCACCTATGTAAATTGTATATCAATGCGGCAGTGTCCGGAACGCATTAAGAGAGCATAATTGGACGACTGTGTACCCTCTTATAACGGATTTATACGCCGCGCCGGCCGCTTCGGATGAGATCCCGAAAAGGGTGGTGTCTCGGACGGGATGACTAACGCGACTGTGAACGCACGACGCATGACCTTCGTATTTACTCCGTTATTTTGTATCGCGCCGCAGACTGCCGTGACCTTACGATTATCATTGTGGCCACGTATCACAGCCGCGTATGTATTAATTATTATTATAGCCATGAGCCGACCGGCATTCTGCAAATCGCGCGACCATGATCGGCACACGCCGACTGCGTACGAAAGCAGTTCGACGAATTTATCGATATGCAAACGCGTCTCCTGCCGCCTTCTCACGTGAGATAATTATAACGCATTTTTTTTTTTAATATATAAATATTGCTTATGAAAGTAAAAATCCTCTGTAGCGCGCTTTATTCCTGTGAATAATGACCCAGATCTGAAACTAGTCCGAAAAATTCTCTGAAAGTTCTCTGGTTAATATAAAAGTGTTGAGACATCTCGAGATAAATCCTGATTTTTTTTTCTCTTAAGAAATAAGGATTCGGGCTAAGACGATATTTTATGACTCCGGAACAAGCGAGAACTTTTCGACTTCACCTTCCTTTCGCCTCCATCTCAAAGATCGACCGTGGTACATGAGATCTCGTTATCTCGCTTTCGGCGCGGAATTTCACGACTCTTAGGAGGAACAAAGCATCTTGAAGATAGCAGAGCGTTAGTTTTCGCCGTATTCGATGCGAAAACCAGCTGGCTCCGAAACTGGTCGCGCGACTGACGACAGATAACACGGATACGAAAAAAAAGAGAGAAATACGCCTGCAGAACCGAATTAAGAACCGAAAGTTATTTCAACGATTTGAGGATTCACCAGCGAAAGGACGGAGAAGATATCTTGAGACTTCGAACGACATTTCCAAGAAAAGGGAAAGGAGAATTTATATATATATATATATATATTTTTTTTTTAACAGATATTGTAGCTAGAGCGGAAAATAAAAGAAACTCTAAGTCACGGTTCTCTGAAATTTCGCTTTTAAAACCTAAAGTGAAATAAATATGTATAAATATGTGTGTGTGCGTATGTTGCGTGTGTTTTATATTTCTTTAGTTCTTTTATTTAACTCGTGCTTTTAAACGTTTGTTCCCCTGGAGATACCGTTATCACTATGACGCTTCTTTTATGCGGCGATTTCCTTAATTCATTCACGAATTTGAACAAGATAGCCGAGGCTGACAAGAATGGAAGTACATCGAATATTCAGCGTGATATTTTGCTTCACAAATCCGCCTCATAATACAGAGAAAGAGGAAGAGAGATAGGGAGGTGAGTGGGATAGCGTTACAGAGGGAAAGAAAGGCAGAAAGTCTCAAAGTGAGAGACGGGAGAAAGAGAGAGAGAAAAGACAGAGAAAAGTAGAGAGGTGCACCTCTTCTCGAAGTGTCCGAAGGAGGAGGTGGTAGCCTCCGTAAAAAGGGGGGGAGAGGAACCTATGACACGTGACCAATGACTTATATAAAGGTGGCGAACGACAGGGCCCAAACACAGAGTTCTATCTCTCGACGCAGCGGAGGCGGTGTCCTTAAAAGTGCTTATATAGAATTTTTTTCCGTTAATTTTTATTCGTTTGCCCCCGCGTCACACAGTCGACTTTTTCGTTGAACCATGAGGACGTACTACGTGATAGCCGCCATACTGATCGCCGGTACGTAAATACAGACCAACCATCACCAGGGAGGGGTATAAGGGTGGTGAAGTTAAATATGCGGAAGGGTCGATTAAATGCGGAAGATCGCGAGTGAGACGCGATACTCTTCGAACAATAAAAAAAAAGTGGAGGTTTCATCGTTAGTGTGTGAAACATGCGCGTGTGGTAGAGTAGATGCAGTGCGTCCTACGTGCGTCGAGAGCAGAATATAAAAATCGGGACCGAGTCCTGCGCCGGAAATCTCGCCGCATCGAAGGATCCGCGGAGATAGTTCTTTGGAAACTCTTCCGAAAACGCGAACGCAAATAACGCAATCGTTCGATTCATATTTGCGCGGTCACATGTGCAAATTTTTTATTTATGAATGATACGTTTCTCTCTTTTTCTTTCCTCTCCTTCCTTTTATTCTCTTTAATATAATATATTAACGTAAATCATTATTCGTTAATTATTAATTTATTATTATTTTATATTCCTATAGTTAAATTTAATATCATTTAAATTAGGGATACTACCAACGTAATCCCACATTTTTTGTAAGAGACAAGCAGAAAGTTTTTAAAAGATATATTTTTAAAACATAAAAAAATATAAAAGTTATGTGAGAATGTAATTTTTTAATTTAAAATGTAAACTATATTTTTGAATGTGTTAAAATTAAAATTGTTTGATTATAAAAATATTTTTTATTTGCGTATATAGTTATAAATATTGAACAGATAATACGTTCATTTTTTGCTTACATGCTTCTTAAAAGTGCAAGAAATAAAATGCAAATATGCATGTATCTAATAACAAAATAACTTAATTAACCGCAATCACGATTGTCAATCAGTTGTTTCTAAAAATGCTAAATTTCTCAACATTGACTTTCTTGCAACCGCGTCAATTAAAAATACCGTAATAATAAAAATCGCCCCCGGTCTAAAAAGTTTTTCACGCTTTCTTGATATCGCGGCATAACCTTGGCCCAGATCTTGACCCTCTTTTTCGTTCACTTCTTGCTAAAGGAAAATTCAAGGATACGATTAATCACGACGGAAACAATTTTAAAACTTTCCCGATAATGTAAACTAATATCATATTTTCCATATGTATAATACCGGTTTTCCGTAAGTATACCCAACTGTATACTTCAAAAATTTAACGGAGAAAAAATTTTTTTAATGCTAAGAATTTTATATATACAATTTTATATATACAATTGAGAAAATCTTTGAAAGATAATAAAAAAATATTTATGTTTTCAATATTTAATTTTATTGGACAACTGCTATAATATATATGAATTCTACAGATCTGTAAAAAAAAAACAAATTTCTATTTATTAAGTCGTACAATTATTGAATGCAAAATTATATGCAATCATCAGTGAAAATATGATATTATGAAGAGTATTGGATCTTATAATCTTATATGTTAGGACTTTTCTTTTATAAAACGGACATTCTCTCATTATACTTTATATTAAATGTATGTAATAAAATATTTAATAACTGAAGTGTATAATTAATTATTACGTATCGTATTAGACTCTTCTACGCGTAAGACACATTTACAATGAAACTTTCTTAAGTAATATCATAGGAAGAGAAAATGAGAGAGAAAAAGAGCATATGGTAATCAAGAACAGGGTGCAAGTAAAAACTTGTACATTGCGCTTCCTCATATTTTTTAAGTAAACAAGTAGAAACCTGCATTGCTTCCTCTATTTTAAGCCATAGTTATTTATATTTATTTATTTTGGCTTCCTCATAGAGGAAGCAATCAAAATTATGGACCTTTAACCGCATATAAAGCTGAATCTAATCAACCAAATCTTAAAGAATTATATATGAAATTGGGGTAGAAAAGACTGAAAAATATAATAAAATTAGAAATAGATCGATATCTCCAAATTTGCGGAAGTTAATGCATAAACAAATATTTCTGCAAAAATTCAAAATTTTATTAAAAAAGAACCCTTTAATTATTAGCAATTTTTATTAATTCTATTATATTCTTCAGTTTTTTCTACCCCTATTTTATATATAATTCGTTTAGATTTGGTTGATTAGTTTTGGAGTTATAGAAATTTCGGTAAATTTGGCACACACATACACACACACACACACACACACACACACACACACACACACACATACATACATACAGACATTTTTTAAAATTACAATTTTTCAACGTTTTAGAACATTTTGAACACATTCAGAAAAACAAAAAACTTTTTTTTACGAAAACAAAGCTTCCTCTATGAGGAAGCAAAAAATAACAAAAAATTAAGAAATATTTAAAATAATAAAAAAAATTTTTTTTTAGAAAATTTGAATATTTTTTCACACGTTTTTGAACATTTTTAAATTTATATTATATTTCTTGGATCTATTTAATATCTTCTAACTCTGTTTCCTTCTCGTTCAAAATGTTATTAATGAAATAATATCAATTCTCAATCTAATTATAGAATTTAATTGATTTTTAACAATCAAATCTTTTAAATATATATGTAAATCAGTCCTTTATATAACCACCGCGTATTTTAAACAAGTAATTATATAACAAGCTAATGCCGCATATTTTACAAAACGAGTCGAACAAAAACTGGGACGGGGCGAAGGGGGATCCTGTCTGCGGTCCCCTGGCCGACAAATATTTCGAAGTCGCTTTCGGTGGCGGGACCGGTCTCGTGGAAAACGAAAGTGAATACAGCTCCACGCGGACGCATTCGTGTACGGACTCTCGATACTAGGGCTTGCGACGCGAACCGGGTGAACGGGATGCTGGGAGGGCCCAGTCACGAGCGGCTGCGGCCGGGGCCTGGCCGCGGGCCCAAAGTGAAAGCGCCCGGCGAAAGTTACCGTCCCGCACACAGTCCCTTACATAAGACATTTTAGCTTATTCAGGCGTCATATGCCGCGGGCGCGCGAGCGAAAGAAAGAAAGAGGCGTAATTAGACGCGATTAACATGGACCGGTATGTGCGGTATTTCTCAAAGGGGATCTTATCTATCTACCTTCTGGTTTTACTCTGTCGTAACGATGTCGATACGTTTCCTGCCGCACTCGCCGTTTTTTTCGCGATCGTTGCTGTTAAAAGGGGGAATGGAAAGAGGAAACCGGAATGGAGGCTCTCTCGCGGCCGGCAGTTAATTTTAGCCTGCGATTTCCTACGGAGAACGGTGCTATCGAGCTAAAGGCGGGGTCGCTTTTAACCGCGATCCGCGAGAAACTCGACGTAGCAACCCGCGGATACAAAAGTAGAAGTAGCATTTTTTCTGATTTCCTGGATGGAAATGCAAAGTAGCCTTTTACCGTATCCTTGATGTATTTAAGGAAAAACATGTTATTCATCTTCTACTTATTTTCTCTTTCATTTGTGGACGCTGCAAAACTATAATTGTTCTAAAAACGAATTATTAAACTGATGTCTTTCGTGAGATCTTTATGAGAAGTACGGTTACGATACAAATCTACAAACACCCTACGATTTGTTTTTTATTAAAATATCGATTAATTAAAATTTAATATATAGAAGAATCTCGAGAAAATTCGCCGAACTCGACATGCGACCTTTGCTTGATCATTTCAGGGACGAACGCTCAGGAGTCCTTCAAATGCCCGGACGATTTCGGGTTCTATCCTCATCACATATCGTGTGACAAGTATTGGAAATGCGACAACAACGTGGCGGAACTGAAGACGTGCGGCAACGGTCTGGCATTTGACGCCAGCGACAGCAAGTTCCTCACCGAGAACTGCGATTACCTGCACAACGTGGACTGCGGCGAGCGCACGCAGCTCGAACCGCCCATCACCACGCCGCACTGTTCCCGCCTCTACGGCATCTTCCCCGACGAGAAGAAGTGCGACGTCTTCTGGAACTGTTGGAACGGCGAGGCCTCCCGCTACCAGTGCAGCCCCGGACTGGCCTATGACCGTGAGGCCAGGGTGTGCATGTGGGCCGACCAAGTGCCCGAATGCAGAAACGAAGGTATTGATCTCGCTGATCGACGAGTCTATTTCGGATGTAAATTGCATGATCAAACTGCCGGATCGATTTATTAACTTATGAGAATATTAGAACGGTTCAGACAAAGAAGAATTCGAACGAGAATGATATTTCATGATCAAGCATATCTAAATCATCAAAAATAATAATTTTTTTATTACATAATAACTATTCAGAGCTTCTCTATAAAGTTTCATAATCTAAAATTGTCTTTATTACGGAAGACTTTTAAAATTAATTGTTACAATTCCCTTTTTTTTTTACGTAATCGCGGATACTTCAATGATATTTTTACACTAGCGTTGACGTCAGATCGAGCATTATAACGTAGACTTGTATGCATTTCTGATTCAGTCACCCAGGAACTCGTCACGGGCGATTTGACGCGGATAATAGAATATACATACATAAAACCACAGAGTCAATCCCACCTCTCTACTCCAACGTATAACTGTCACAAAAAATCCTTCTATTTCCTTTCTACTTGCCTCCTTTATAAATTAATTTTGTGATTTTCTTCCCTATAGCTACTCTACTACCTTTTTTATTTAAAAATAAAATAAACTATATTTTTTTCTCTTACATTATGTACATATTTACTATGAGACGAGTTTACTTTTTTATTGATATTGAATAAGTCTCAAATATATTGTCTTATCTCATATGTATATTTTATATTGTCATGTATATTATGTATTCGTCTTTTGTTCGCCAACTCGAGACCGATCAGTATCGCAATTACAAAGAAATACGATGCCTTTCTCTGCCGCTTGTATTACACATCTATTTATTACACTACGCAGAGGTCGCCGGAGGTTTCACGTGTCCGGCTGCAGGAGAAGTGAGCGGCGCATCCGGCAGCTTCAGCAGACACGCCCATCCGGAGGATTGCAGAAAATACTACATATGCCTTGAGGGCATCGCCAGGGAGTACGGTTGCCCGATCGGCACCGTTTTCAAGATCGGCGACGCCGACGGTAGCGGCGCCTGCGAGGACCCAGAGGATGTCCCCGGATGGTGAGCACCGTTTTTAATGTGTTTTTAATTTTATACAATTTTGTCTTGAAACTCTAGTTGTGCAGGAATGAATAAATTGCGAGAACGACTAAGAAGTTTTAAAAAAATGGGCAAAGAAAATTACAATAAATATATTTTTAAGATCAGAAAAGAGGTAGAAGTATTATTTTAGAATATTAAAATAAAATTACTTAATCCTTATTTAAACAATTTTTCTTTTTCTGTAAATTATTTAATTCATTCCTACACAATTACGGCCGATTTTCGAAACGATTTATATGGGGGAGGCGGGAGGGATATCACTTTAAATATTTAAATTCTAATCTAAGACCACGTAGTCGAATGCGACATAAATGAATAATCTACATATAGCAGAATTCTTTTTTATTTCCGATTTCACACAATGATGAATGTTAATGAACATTGATCAAGAATTCAAGGTCTCACCCGTTTAAAAATTATAATTGCTAAAGGGGTCATAAAGCTCAATGTAAAGAAAGTCGTCGTAAATTGATTGGTATAAAAATCTCTCTAAATAGTTAAGAAACGTGTATGTAAAAATAATTTTGTGAACTCTCTAAATTTGAATCAGTCAAAAGTCACTGAAGTGGCATACTTTACACTGATATATCAGTAAATAGTCACTGATGCGTTCAGTGACTTTTCACTGATTTAAATTTAGAGAGAAGCTTTAAAAAAGATCTTTCTTGAGTGTGATGAAGAACTTTATATTTTTCTGTTTTTTAAAATTGAATTTTTCTTAACTTCTCTGACTTTTCCTCTTATTCTAATATTTCCATATAATTTTAATCAATCAATTTTTTGTTCTAATTTGTCTCGTGGAAAATTTTCTATGTCATACTACTTTTTAATATTATTATTATTTCTTAAAGACTGAATTAAGTGAATTAAGTTACTCTATTAAATTAACAGAGTAATCTGCGAAGAAATATGTGCTAAAAGTCAATGAAAGTATGAAAATGACGACGACGAAGCATTGTGCAATGAATAATTGTGGGCGCGTTATAAAAATGTCCGAATTCGATTATCTCGGTAATTACAGTCATCCGATGGAAATGTCGAGCTATCCTGAATGAGGTTGTGTTTGAGGACTTTCGGGGAGAAATTGCATTCGCGGATAATGTGTAATTAAGGAGATATTACACCACGCTTTTACAGTATTTAATAACGTTTTGCGTAACCACTGTAAAAAATAATCTAATTGTAAATGGAAATTTGATGTAACAAATTTCGCGCACTTAAAAATTGAAAAGTCGCATCGTGAATTAATTTTCATCAGTGAGAATTGAACTTCTTTTTTCGAACATTAAGCGCTTGATCATAAATTGGCAAATAATTATGTGCATTAATTAATACTAATATTAGTCGCATTAGATTTCTCAATGATTCTTTAACATGTGGCTAACGTGTATGTTAACTGTTTCATCGTTCTAATATCTTGTTGTAATATTAGCTGCTGTCATTCGTAGATTGCCCAGAAAAGCATAATATACATATAATTGTTTTTTTCTATCATTTTCACCTATATTTATTTAAAAAATTTATATTAAATTAAAATTGGAATCAATATCAACATGATTCTAATTGCCTGGCAATCTACGTGTCAAATATTGTAGAAGTACTAGATACTTAATCGTGGAAATTTGCACACATGTATACATCTAATTGTAAATAAGGCGACGAAAAAGGATCTTTCTTGCTTCATTTTACAATATGTTTTAAATAGAAAATAAAAATCGACAATAACTCTGGAACATTGCAAATTTTCATGACTAAATGTAAGTGATGTCAGTACAGTTCTTTTATGTGCATGCATGTGCATCTCGTCCGCAAACATAACGACAAGAGCACGCCAGTACGCAGTAGCGCGCACCGAGCATGTCTTGACTCCCGGGTTTTTCTCGGTTTTGCTCCGCAGTGAGGATTACTACGGTGACCTGGACCTGAAGAGCATCCGGAAGAGCGAGCTGCTTACCGGCATCCAGAGCGAGCCCAGAAAGCCGAACCAGGCGAACCTCAAACCTAGGCCCACAACAGTAGGAGGGCCCACGAGGCCCTCACCCATTCAGGAATAAATCCTGATTTACCTCGCTCTTTCTCCCTTCATCCCTTCATCTCTTCACACCTACTCGATCTCTTTCTTTCATTTTCTTTCTACTTGTCTCATTCTTTTTCTCTTTGTTGGTACTATTTAATTTTATCGAATTCTATTGTTTAACGCAAGTTATTGGTCTAAAATCTAGATTGTAAAATTTAAATGTAGCATAAGGAATGCTACATTTAATAGTGATTTTTTATTACAATATACTTATATACAATATATAATTCGTTAATGATGAGAGTCATATAATTATGTGAAATAATTATAAAAATAATTCATATAATTATGTGTTAAAAGATTTAGAAAAATAATTATGCCCTATTTTTTAATAAAATATAAAATATTAAACATGCCCTAAACAAAAAATTTATTTTTTTAAATTTTAATACTTTAATTTCCTATGATAAAAAATATTTACAAATTTATTCACGTTCCTTTATATATTTTACTTGCTTAATGTTGTTGATTTATTTCGTATTATTTAAATTTATATCAATTTTACGCCAATAAATTGTATCAAAGTACGCTTCTTCCTTCTTCTTTTCTTTCTCTTTCTTTTTCTCTCTTTCTATTTCTTTATTTTGTTCTTCTCTTGCTTCTTTTATGTTTTTCACTCCTTCTCTTTCTTCTTTTCTCTCTCTCTCTTTCTCTCTCACTCTCTTTCTGTTCCTTCACGCATAATAAACATACATTCGCATATACATAATCGAGGAAAAATGCAGCCCTGATTACATAAAGAGGATTTCTCTGGAAAGGAAGTAATCCGCGGCCCACAAAGATCGATCTCGAGGCGAAATCTCGGAGCAAAATCCGTGAGATTCTGAGAGGATGAGAAATGCGCGATCGAGCTGCTTATAAATTTCGTGCCCTAATTCTCGCGAAATTCTCTCTCGTCGCTCTGATTGCGCGTCTCCATGCAATCTCATGCACAGAACATATGCTATTTTTGTAATTAGAATGTAATAGAAGGAAAGAAACAGAGGTACACGTACAGGACCATTTAGCGCGACGAGTAATTGCGAATTCCGATAATTCACGTAAAACTCTTTGTTCACTTGTACACGTTTTGCATTATTACGCGTTGTTATTAAAAAACCTAATAATGTAGTCTTTTGGTTGTCAGAACAAATTTCTGTAAAAACTAGCAAAACTGCCGAAATTAATATAAGTATCTTATTATTATTTTCCAACGTACACATTGCACAGAATTAATTATAGTTTATAATATTTAAAGATTCCCCTTAGGTTAGATAGGATTAAAATCCTGTCAATTTTCTATCGCTGTTAATACCATGTTTAATTGATAAATAATTGATATTCAGATAGTATAAAATTTTCTCAGAAAATTTCCATGACAAATGCTCACACACAAACACACACACACACGGACACACAAAAAACTTCAAAATTTATATTAATAATTTATGTTACTCGTGACGCCTTATCGGCAATTTTGTTTAATCTATTCTTTTTAATAAATATAAATTTCACTCTCTCTTAACTGTTTCTCTAATCTATCCATATACTTTCAACTATATCTAATCTATCTTTCTCTTGTCTTTTTTTCTTTATTGAGAACAAGAATTGAAAACTTGTAATTTCGTAATAATAAAAATGCGACAATTGAGGGCCGTTTTTTGCAAAATTGTAAATTTTCTAAAAACGTATATTCTATTGATTACTTATCTATGATTATCCTGTCATTATAGCGATACAGCTACTAATTTATTTTAATGTGATATATAATTTATTAGTTAATTAATCTCAATCTGTTTTTAAATAATGTATATAACTATACGGAAATAATCGATAAAATGTATTTCCTGAAGATTTTTACTGTTAAACAGTTGAATTTTGCAAAAATTGTTCTCGATAGAAGTAGGACAACTAAAAAGTTAAATTTAACGAAATTACACGAGTTTTAATTCCTGAATGAGACGCACGATAATTAGAAAAAAGTGAATAGCATCGATTTTACGTTGCGCATGAAATCGAAATCCATCGCGTAATTAACAATTCACGAACCATGATCTGCAATTCAGAAATCCTTCTGATTCTTGACGCCATTACGTAAGCAAGATCGGCCTTGTCGTGTATCTTTAAGTAAAAACAAAAAGTCCATACAATAAAAAAAAGAAAACTCTTGGAAAATTTCGACTCGTATTTTCACCGCATATTTGATGTTGACATTAAAGTTTCTACTTATAACAATTTTGTTCTATTTCGATCTATTTATGTAACGTTAAAATTGTATTTGATTCTAAGATCTAATTATGCATACTAAAATTGCATGGAACTCTGAAATCTGATGTTTATTTAATGCTATGATTGAATTGTGTGTCACGTCAGAAAAGAATTAGATGGTCACGTTTGACACTAAATGTGTGGTGAGAATATAAGCAATTTCTCTGTCTATATCCCTCGTAAATCCTATCTCTTAATTCATCGATCGCTAATCATTGACGCATTTCTGCATTTGTAATTCTTAATATATTTAATAGGTTTCTCAGCACATTCTGTATAGTCACTTGTTGCATGTTAAAACTATCGCCTAATGATGTATATAACTTAATCGTAACGTATGCGATGTATCGATCAAAACCTGTAAATTTTAACTTACCTTAGAAGCTTAAGAACTGGCATCTTAACACGCGTCAAATCTGTATCATCTGTATATATCGAATTAGCTTTATCATAATTATAATTGACGCGGCGATGGAAAGAAATGTACATTATACTCCAAGAGAGTATATTATACTACTTCATATATCACATATTGTTGTATTTCAACCTTGTCGAATTTCAGATTTTTCTTATTTGCCTTAAATAAGAAATAAAAAGAAACAAATAAAATATTTATGAGATCATGTCCGATTTACGTGAAACGAAAGAGAAAACTGACAAGCTAAGATAATGTCAGTGAAATTAACTAAAATGCATAAAAACCGTTATTCAAAACCAATTCCTTTGTTTTTGCGCAGATAGATTTTTTTCCGATTCTTATAACACAATCTTCATCGAACTCCGTGACTTATGGAGTTATATACCCACAAGCAAACGGTACGAAAGTGTCAATTTAGTCCCAAGGGCAAACTAAAACCATTCGATAGGGGATAGTAAGGAATAATTATTTTCAGAATAATAGGTTGAATTAAACGGAGATTAAACTTGTGTGTGTGTGTGTGTGTGTGTGTGTGTGTGTGTGTGTGTGTGTGTGTGTGTGTGTGTGTGTGTGCGTTCGTGCGTGCGTGCGAGACATACGATTCTTAGAATAAAAGGTAGAAATTCCTGAAGTCACCATTTTTAATGCAGACTTATTAAATACAATTTATGTGCAATTTCCGAATTAGAGTGTGGTTTATGAAAAGAAACTTTTCACAGTGTTTACACAGCACAACAAAAAAAGACATAGAATTACAATAAGTCTGCATTAAAGTCATAACTGCAGGAATTTCCACTTTTCATTTTGAGCCGTGTATCTCGGCAACCGTTTAATCTCCGCACCTATTATTCTGGAAATAATTATTCGTTACTATCCCCTATCGAATATAGTCTTGGTTCGCCCTTGGGACTAAATTGACACTTTCGTACCGTTCCCTTGTCAGACCCGATTAAATCAGAAATCGTAGAAATATTTACCCGTAGATTTATAGCTTACGCGATTCACGGAGGGTATACTTTGAAATATCGTGATTCCGATTAAAGGCGATCACACGTTACGATCAAGTTATACGCAACATTTTCATACATTTCCCAGCCAGGACTATTACGGCGACGTGGACCTGAAGGCCCTACGCAAGCTGGGTTACAGGAAATAAAAGCGTTTGCGTGCAAGCGTTGCACTCACCGGCGATGAAAACAGCGCGTCCGCCCCCGGGAAAGCCGGCCCCAGAACGACGATCGTTCGCAGGCGGAGGGGAAGAAGCAGATGCAACGACGAGCCTCCTGCAAATTGTTTTCCATAAAATTAAATCGTCGTCGCCGTGTAAATAAGTTAAATCGTTCGCAAGAAGGTTTGCGAGAAGATACATCAGAAATACACGTTGAAAGAAGATACATCTGTGTCTGTATTTTTTCTCGCGTTATCCCTAAATTTAATATCTTCTTAAAAAATAATTTGAGAAGCATGTACTTAGGTATCTAAATGTAACTAAATTTACTAAATGATAAAATAATGAGTCACAAGCAGTATATATATTTTATTTAATAAATACAGCAAGTAAATAATAATATATATATAATTTAAGATAATATAATAACGTAATGAGAGGAATTTTACGTAAATATCTGATCAACATAAAATAATAATGATATTTCATTACCAAGTAATTTTAAAGAATTGAGCAATACAGGGTGTTTTATTCGGCAGCAATTTCGACTTCTTTATTCTAGCGGGTACAAAATTCATTCTATTAGCACCTTTCTTCCACGCTCCATCTCAAGAAAATTCAGTATTGCTTTTCCGCCAAATAAGCACTTTTGGTTGATCGTTTTTTCCGTTGAAGTAAGAAAAATACATTTGGCGACTTCTCTTTCTTTCTCTCACTTTAATATCTTAATTAAAATAATGTTATATTAATTTTTTAAGTTATACATTATAGCAAATTTAGTCATTTGCGTTACTTTGTACCAGCGCACACGTAAAGCTACTACATAAATGTGAAGTTATTTAAAAACGTTATTATAAATATATGATCTACCTAATTGTGTTTTAATTTTTATAGAAAAGCTGATATTTTTCTATCCTGCAAATGTAATAAAATATATAATTGAAACAGATATTTATAATTATAACATAAAATGCGTGAAATTTATAATGAAATAAATACAGTTAAAACAAATACAGTAAAAGAGAAATTACATTTATGGAATCGAGAATAATTTCGTACCTTACAGCTCTGACAGCCATGCAATAAGTTTGAACGTCGGTTTTTGACGTTAGGAGTGCCACAAGTGCTTTCATCACTCCAGCATTGCATAATTCTTCAGCGTGCCAGCTACATTCCGATAAGTTACTGACGAGCCTGCAAGCACGGCAGTGCAGCATGGCATTCCACTCGAGGTTTTCTATTATGAATACCTACTACGTTGAATCCTATATTGCTGTTCTTTACCTGAAATTTTACAATTTACTTATACACAACTTATACACAATGAAAAAAAAAAACTTTTTATTATCCTTTATTATCATCTTCTGTTTTATCATTTATTTTAATTTGATGTTTTCTTACGTATTCTTTCATCTATTTGGTATAGACATAGACATATTTTTATTAAGGTAGTCGTCTCGTCAGGGCATGTATTAAATAAAGTTTTCGATTTTGGATTTTATATCAAATTATATGATTAGTTTTGCAGTCGATTTTTTCTGTGGCTCCTTACCGACTATTTACTCTAGAAAATCGATCTCGAAATTTCACAAATTTCACAAATTTTGCATTACTTCATATACAGACGGCCAGAAAAAGAAGGCTCTATCACGGTTTCAATCACATATTTTCGCATTTTTCGATTAGATGAAGTGAGAAAAAACATTGCTTTTTGTACATTAGATTTCGAAGAATCCAATGCAACCATAAAATATATAGTTTACCGGAGATTTCGCTGCTAATTTTTTAGTTTATTTTAGTGAAAATGCGGTAATCGAGCAGACATTTTTTGGTCGAGGTGAGGTTGGGAAGACTTGGCAACGCCGCTGGCTAATTACTGTAGTTGCAGGTTATGGGGCTCGTCTTTCTTAGCCGAATTGGATAGTGATTGACACACCTGTCATGCGTTTTGAAACCCTTTCTCAGTAATTGTCAAAATTCAATCGAAAAGGAGATGTAACCTCACTTGTAACCTTTCTCGACGACTCGCATGATCAGCTGATCAAAACGGAGTCAAATAAAAAAAATCACAGAATTTGGAAAAAGTAACATACTTTGTCACGTATCAAGAGACACGGTAGTGTCTCGCGCCAAGTACACGCGAAGCGAGACCGCACCGTGACTCTTATACGCGAACGCACGAGTTGCGAGTACCCGAGATGTTGAGATCTCATATAACGAGTGAACGGATCAAGTTTTAAGTAGGCTTGATCGATAGTTGGGGTCAAAATAAGGGGAGTATCTCCTATATAATTTTCCGCTACGTGCCCTACGAGCGGAGATATTGCGACGCAAAGTCCAAATGTGAAAATTTTTTTATTAAGATACGTCGTCTACTCATCATTATATATATATATATATATATATATATATATATATCACGTGATCAGAGAAAATGTCCCTTTCACTTTTTCGACACTGGCGGCGCAGGTATCGCCAGTTTCGATATCGCGCGCGTATTTCGAACGATCTAGTAGGTAAATTATTAAAGGTCGATAGACTTATCGGTCAGAAGGAAGATTTCTATTTAGCTAAATTTAAGTATATATATAATATATATTGATTCTTATGAATCAAGCTTGAATTCGATGTTTAGGTATCCCAGGTTGCCGATGACGAGATACAGATAGTGCGCTTCAAAGTTTTCGGTGTCCAGGTGTAATAATACGTTGAATTCGATGTCTACGTGTTTCAGGTTGCCGATGACGAGGTCCACATAGTGCGCTCCGTAGTTTTCGGTGTCTACGTGTATTAATACCTTGAATTCGATGTGCACGTGTCCCAGGTTGCCGATGACGGGATCCAGATAGTGCGCTTCATAGTTTTCGGTGTCCAGGTGTAATCGTACGTTGAATGCGATGTCTAGGTGTCCCAGGTTGCCGATGACGATGTCTAGATAGTGAGCTCGGTAGTTTTCGGTGTCTACGTGTATTAATACCTTGAATTCGATGTCCACGTGTCCCAGGTTGCCGATGACGGAATCCACATAGTGCGCTCCGTAGTTTTCGGTGTCTACGTGTATTAATACCTTGAAATTGATGTCTAGGTGTCCCTTGCTGATGACGAGGTCCAGATAACGCGCTCCGTAGTTTTTGGTGTCTAGGTGTAATAATACCTCGAATTCAATGTCTACGTGTTTCAGGTTGCCGATGACGAGGTCCACATAGTGCGCTTCGTAGTTTTTGGTGACTAGGTGTATTAATACCTTG
This sequence comes from Temnothorax ravouxi, assembly GCA_030770255.1. Classification (NCBI taxonomy): domain Eukaryota; kingdom Metazoa; phylum Arthropoda; class Insecta; order Hymenoptera; family Formicidae; genus Temnothorax; species Temnothorax ravouxi. The sequence continues at coordinate 21,431 of JASTWP010001722.1, read as the reverse complement.
AATTCGACGTCCACGTGTCCCAGGTTGCCGATGACGGGATCCAGATAGTGCGCTTCATAGTTTTCGGTGTTCAGGTGTAATCGTACGTTGAATTCGATGTCTAGGTGTCCCAGGTTGCCGATGACGATGTCTAGATAGTGAGCTTGTAGTTTTCGATGTCTACGTGTATTAATACCTTGAATTTGATGTCCAGGTGTCCCAGGTTGCTGATGACGAGGTCTAGATAGCGCGTTCCGTAGTTTTCGGTGTCTAGATGTAATAATACCTTGAATTCGATGTCCACGTGTTCCAGGTTGCCGATGACGGGATCCAGATAGTGCGCTTTATAGTTTTCGGTATCCAGGTGTAATCGTACGTTGAATGCAATGTCTAGGTGTCCCAGGTTGCCGATGACGATGTCTAGATAGAGAGCTCCGTAGTTTTTGGTGTCTAGGTGTATTAATAACTTTAAATCTGAATGTAGGACACGTAGATATCGAATATCGAATTCGAGGTATTAATACACGTAGACACCGAAAACTACGGAGCGCACTATGTGGACCTCGTCATCGGCAACGTGGAACACCTAGACATCGAATTCAACGTATTATTACACCTGGACACCGAAAACTATGGAGCGCACTATCTGGAACCCGTCATCGGCAACCTGGAACACGTGGACATCAAATTCAAGGTATTAATACACCTGGACACCGAAAACTATGGAGCGCACTATGTGAACTTTGTTATCGGCAACCTGGGACACTTAGACATCGAATTCAAGCTTGATTCATAGGAATCGACTTAAAAATTTCCTAGCGGCAGAATTAAAATTATGTCATGACATAATAAAAATTCGCTGAATTAAAATTGGAGCACACATTTCTGCACAATGCATAATGCGTAAGCATAAGAAAATTGATTGGTCCATACACATGTGCATAAGGAAATAGACCAATCAGTTTTCTTATGCTTATGCATTATGCGTTATGCAGAAGTGTGTGCTCCCCGCTTTAAGCTTGAAATTTAAATTTTATTCATTTTTAACAAAGTTACAGCTGCTCGAATTTTGCCTATTTTTAAAGATAAATTTAGTGTTCCTTCAATTTTTGTGAGAAATGTATAATTTACTTTTACTTAAATATTATTAATTTTTATGTATTTGTTGTTATTGCTAATTTTGTGAATAATTAAAAAATAAAAAATAAAAATGTTTTGCAGATTCTTGCTCAACACTACAAAATAGGTGATATCAGTACAAAATTACCTTTTTCAAAAAAGGTAAAAAAGAGTGCCAAGTACACGCATTCAAAAATCTAACCTAAGTGGTAGCTTTTTATATCTTTTTCACAAAATTATATTATTTAACTTAACTCAAGTGACATTTTTTTCAAAAAAAAGATGTGAAATCTTTAATTTCTTTTTCACAAAATTATATTACCTAACTTAACTCAAGTGACATGTATTTTAAAAAAAGATGTGAAATCTTTAAATTAAATTGTGCCAATTGTAAAGAGAATATGTATATTGCTTTAAAAGATAATTGTTATGTAACTACTTTAAAGAAATAAAACCCAAGTGGTGTATCTTCGTATTTCTATTCAAGGGTCTTCTTCTTCTAAACCCAAGTGATAATAGCTTCTTAATTCTCTTTAACAAATTTTTAATATTACAAAGAATCATTTTAATTACAAAGAATTAAAGAAGTAACAGTACAAAATAAAAATATTTAATTAAAACAAAATAAATAAATTTTTCTTGTAAAAAAACTTGGCGCTGCTAGACTTTGAAATTTAAACATTAAAATTTAAACATTAGTACTAAGATTTTTGATTAAATAAAAAACAATAAACATAATTTAGGGAAGAATGCGACAGGAGTAAAAAAGCAGCGCCAAGTTTTTTTACAAGAAAAATTTATTTATTTTGTTTTAATTAAATATTTTTATTTTGTACTGTTACTTCTTTAATTCTTTGTAATTAAAATGATTCTTTGTAATATTAAAAATTTGTTAAAAAGAATTAAGAAGCTATTATCACTTGGGTTTAGAAGAAGAAGACCCTTGAATAGAAATACGAAGATACCACTTGGGTTTTATTTCTTTAAAGTAGTTACATAACAATTATTTTTTAAAGCAATATACATATTCTCTTTGCAATTGGCGCAATTTAATTTAAAGATTTCACATCTTTTTTTAAAATACATGTCACTTGAGTTAAGTTAGGTAATATAATTTTGTGAAAAAGAAATTAAAGATTTCACATCTTTTTTTTTGAAATACATGTCACTTGAGTTAAGTTAGATAATATAATTTTGTGAAAAAGATATAATAAGCTACCACTTAGGTTAGATTTTTGTATGCGTGTACTTGGCACTTTTTTTTACCTTTTTTGAAAAAGGTAATTTTGTACTGTAGATAGGTATTACTCCACGTATAAATAGATTGGGTACTCGAATTACTTGGGTATGATTATGTCACCGAACACCGACTAGGTATGTACAAAAATGACTCATGTAAACGCTTTGAGTCGACTGTCTAGCAAAATATTAATTGTGGAGGATAATTTGTTCGAGCTGAATTTGGCCCTCGGTCAGAGTCGAGATAATAAGTTGCGTGAGTTGCGAGAGGAATAACTCCAAAAGTCAGATGATTTCGCATTTCGAAATAAGAAACGGAGTAGTCTATAGGAAATATGGGTAAAACTGAAGGAGAGCTCCCTCCTCACCGATTTCGATGAAATTAGGCTTAATCGATTCGTTTTTGCACAAAACGAATGAATCTGGCAGAAAAAAGCCCCGCTCGGCCTCGCGACGCGAGATATTAACTGTTAAAGTTGACGACTATCAGGTTATGAGACCTGTCATACCGACGCGATGTAGCGACTACGGACATGCTCCGCGACCACATGCGCATGTCCCGTGGTTTCGTGGTTACGTGATGTACTTGAGCGCTCAACCTCAATGACATAATATATTGTTCTGTGCAATTCCAAAATATTTATGCCATATTAGTGGTTCAGGATGTTGTTGGCGATGCAAAAACATGGCCTAAATTTATCCGAAAAATGTTTTGAGATAAAAATCTAAAAGATCACAATAGAATAATCCTTGTCAATTTTTCATATCTAAATGCAGTATCCGAAGATTTGTTGCACGATATTAACTTTTACGTTAAAGCAGGGCATACACACATGTGTGTACCCTGCTTTAACGAAAATCATAACTTCTATAAAGCAGGACATACACACGTGTGTGTGTGTGTGCCCTGCTTTAACGAAAATCACAACTTCTATAAAGCAGGACATACACACGTGTGTGTGCTCTGCTTTAAGGAAAATCACAACTTCTATAAAGCAGGGCATACAAACGTGTGTGTGTGCCCTGCTTTAACGAAAATCACAACTTCTATAAAGCAGGACATACACACATGTGTGTGTGCTCTGCTTTAATGAAAATCACAACTTCTATAAAGCAGGACATACACACGTGTATGTGCTCTGCTTTAAGGAAAATCACAACTTCTATAAAGCAGGGCATACAAACGTGTGTGTGTGCCCTGCTTTAACAAAAATCACAACTTCTATAAAGCAGAGCATACAAACGTGTGTGTGTGCCTGCTTTAACGAAAATGACAACTTCTATAAAGCAGGGTATACACACGTGTGTGTGCCCTGCTTTAACAAAAATCACAACTTCTATAAAGCAGAGCATACAAACGTGTGTGTGTGCCTGCTTTAACGAAAATGACAACTTCTATAAAGCAGGGTATACACACGTGTGTGTGCCCTGTTTTAACGAAAATGACAACTTCTATAAAGCAGGGTATACACACGTGTGTATGCCCTGCTTTAACAAAAATCACAACTTCTATAAAGCAGAGCATACAAACGTGTGTGTGTGCCTGCTTTAACGAAAATGACAACTTCTATAAAGCAGGGTATACACACGTGTGTGTGCCCTGCTTTAAGGAAAATCACAACTTCTATAAAGCAGGACATACACACGCGTGTGTGTGTGCCCTGCTTTAACGAAAATCATTAAACAGTTAAATACCTTTAAAGCGCGTTACTAATCTACATAGGTTAGTTGACGCGCTTTAAACACTTAAATACTTTTAAAGCGTCACTAATCTATACGCCGAAAGAATATCATTTCGAGTTACATTTCTGACTTACCAACGAAACAGTTGTCACGTGACCTTTTTTTGCATGCGCGTGCGGCTACGGAGCATGTGCATGTGGCCGCAGGGCATGTTCGTATAGTCGCTACATCGCGTCGGTATGACAGGTCTCATAACCTGATAGTCGTCAACTTTAACAGTTAATATCTCGCGTCGCGAGGCCGAGCGGGGCTTTTTTCTGCCAGATTCATTCGTTTTGTGCAAAAACGAATCGATTAAGCCTAATTTCATCGAAATCGGTGATGAGGGAGCTCTCCTTCAGTTTTACCGAAATATGGAGAAGATCTGTTATTTTATGTTCCGCAAGTGATGGAATCTCATGTTTTGCATAAGTATCATCATGACCAAATGGGACATTTGGGGGAAGAAAAGACACTAGATACGATAAGGAAAAGTTACTGGTTTTCTAATATGAAGCGGAAGATAAAAGAACACATCGTTAATTGCTTAAAATGCATTTCTTTCTCACCGTCCGCAGGTAAGAAGGAGGGATATTTGCATTGTATCCCCAAGGGCCAACTTTTGTTTGAGACGTATCATATAGACCATTATGGGCCTATCGACAAAGATCGATTAACTAAGCGGTATCTACCGTATCTATTAGTCGTTATTGATTCCTTTACGTACTAAGCTCCCTAACAGCACGATATATTGCAGCAATCTTGCAGCAATCTTGCACGGCAAGCTTGCAATATTGCATGCAATATTGCTGCAATGCTGCAGCAATCTATCTATGTCCTACCCTGGGCAATATTGCTGCAATGTGCAGCAATGTTGTGGCAATATTGTAGCGCAATTTTGCTGCAATGTGCAGCAATGTTGTGGCACATTTCCAATATTCACCAGGATAAAAAAAATTATTTTTTTTGAAATTTTATTACTATTTTATAACTAAATTTGTTTCTTAAGATGCAGTCTATGATTATAAATATTTTCTCGTATTTGAAAAAAACACTTACCTTGGTGGGATCGAACTCGGGACCTCTGGATCGTGAGCCAACTGCCTTACGTGGTAGACTACTTCTTAATTTGATGTGTTATATAAAGTCTACATATGTCACACCAGCGCAAATATATAATTTTTTAAAAATCATCTTAAAAAACAATATCAGTTTAAAAAGAGTATACAACTGCACAAATTTTTAATATTGACATTATATCTATTATATGTATATCTATTATATGTACATAAAAGCACAGTACGTAAATGCATTCTACTAAATTGGTACATATAATATATAATACACGTACGTATATGTATTGTCACGACTTTTACACTCCCGAACCGCTCCGGGACGTGTGTCGGATCAAAAGGGAGTATTGGAGAGAGGGGTGGTGGGCCTCTCCGACGGGTCTCTCGCTCCGACCGGAATCCAACGCGAAATCCGAAAGTTGGGCGCCAGACGCGTAGATTCGCGTCCGCGAAATCGCGAAATTTTAAATCAGAAACGCCAGACGCGAGTAATTCGGTGGGCGAGAGATCAGCCAGCTCGACTTAACCGGGAGGGGCGGGGTGATGAAGGGCGGCGCGGTATTCGGCGGGGTGACGCAAGAATTAGATACTCAAATATAACAAAGAAACATGACGCGGTTTATTATAACAAAAAAATATACAATAAGATAAAGCATCCGAAACGGAACGCGCAAAATAAACAATTAGAAATCAAACGCGAGGTGACCACTCGGGAAAACACGACAAGAATGACATATAATCGAGTTCCGATATTAATGGCGCGAGTAAAGCGAAATAAAGCTGCCGGTTACAACCAGCGAACTTGGCATAACGAAGTAGGCGCGAGAGAATGGAGTATTGAGTGTAACCGAGGTCACCTTGAATAATCCGCGTACGCGAAAGTCGGTTTAGCCAAAGAAAACGAAAGGCGATACTTTAATCGGGAAATAAACAGGATATCGCGATTTAAGAATGAACGGAAAATAAACGGTCAGAGTAGGAAACGCGACGTATTAAATACAATCTTTCTGATCGGACGAAACATAATCTTAAAGCTAAGGGTGAACGCAAGCAACGCAGAAATGAAATAACGCAATTACTGCCGCGAATAGAATGACACGAGAGTCACGCCAGAACTCTGTCGCCACAGAAAATGACGCTCCATCAAGCGAGCACGAATTCTCGAACAACGAGGTCAATATCGCATGTCCTTCGCTAGGACGGACGCTCGCAAATACGCAATACGGGAAGCGCGACTTCGACGGAGTAACGCGAAATAGCGTGCTCAATTACATGAGACGGACAAGCTCTACGAGCGAAACTCGACGCTAACGCAAAACCGACGCGAAAACCGAAACGGACGTCATTACGCAACGACACCACAATTATTCAACGCGAAACAGACATCACACGAACGAGAGACGCGAATATCGAAGATCACGCCATCAATACAACGACGCACCGCTCACTCAACGTGAAGTCGACGCCACACGCACAAGAGACGCGAACATTAACGCGAATTTTTCACGAAAGACTCTATTACGATCTCCAGGGGCTCGATGTATTATTTCTACCGCGACCCCACGGCCACGATACCATCCCGAGGCCCCTGCTTGCTCTCGCTATCGATCGCAAAGATTTTCCTCGGCTCCTCGAGAGCCTTACATACCGCGATTCTACTCTAGTTTCCCGAGCGAGAGCGCGTATCGGAGGGCGGTGTCGTGGCTTACATTAACGAATTTACTTGCGGGCAACCTCACCGGTGTATGCCTCCTCTCGGGGCTCCTCGCCGTCGCCTCGTATCGGCTACCTCGTTCCCGGGACTCAACTCCACTCGGCTATCGCGAATTTCGGCTCGCACGTTTGCCTACGCCGACAGACGACCAGAGAGTAACGCGACAATCCGCTCGATCGCAAAATCGATGCGGCCTCCCCTCTGCGGGGCGCGTACGGGCCAATAGAATTTACGCTCGCTAGCTCGCGAGATTCCGGCGCAAGGCCGTCGCAAAAGGATCCTTCGGGGGGGGGGGGGGGGCAACAATTCCTCGGCGGCGCGGCGACTTTTAGATTTCGGTCCTTGGCAGCGGACGGGACTTCTTTCCTGCCGATACATCTCCGGTTTGACCTTGGGACGGTGGCCATCCACCCCAGAGGTCTGTGCCATACGGAGGTAATTCCTGACGAAGGCGGGTTCACCCAGGGCCCTGGGGTCCCGCTATCGGCGATTCCGTCCGTCGCTGCGTCGTGCGCCGTATGCCTGCCTGACTCGCTACCACCGCCGGCCCGCGATCCCTGCCGCTTCCGCTCTAGCCCCTCGTCTATGATTTCGGAGTCCTCCCGGACCCCTCCTCGGTTGTTGCTCCCTCGTAGAGTTGCTCCGTGATGCGGGTGAGGCGCCGCGTATTTTACAATAAAGAAAAAAAAGGAATCAGTACGCGAAAACATAATATAAATCGGCCCCTGGAGATCTCGTCGTGGCCTCCCTGGTCCGTCCCTCGACGCGAATTTACGCGCCTTGTGACGGCGGCGGGACGCCGTGACGAGGCGGCGGGCCGCAACGTCACAGTATATATATATATATATGTCTTTTAATATGTTGCAGTGCCACCTTGCAGCAATGTTGCTGCAATTTTACGCTGCAAGTGCAATGTGGCAATATTGCTGCAATGTTGCTGCAATTTTACGCTGCAAGTGCAATGTGGCAATATTGCTGCAATGTTGCTGCAATTTTACGCTGCAAGTGCAATGTGGCAATATTGCTGCAAGATTGCTGCAATTTTACGCTGCAAGTGCAATGTGGCAATATTGCTGCAAGATTGCTGCAATATATCGTGCTGTTAGGGCTATATCCAACAAAGACAACGGTAACTAGTGAGGTGATCAGTGGCTGACAACACATTTTTGTAACTATAGTGTGGAGTTGGCAGATCGGTCGTCAAGAGAGAGAGACAGCGCTTGCGCGATCGGAGAGAGATGAGAGAGTAAGCGTGCGTGATTGGTCGCTTGAGATGCGACAGTCGCCGAGTGTATGTGATTGGTCGCTTGAAATGCGACGGTCGCTGTGTGTGTGTGTGTGTGTGTGTGTGTGTGTGTGTGTGTGTGTAAGGATTGAGGAGCGAGTAGAGTCAGAGACGTGCAAGCATGCGAGCGTGTGTTGTAACGACCAAGAGAGACTTGTACCATTAATATAAAGGAATATATATCCGTTTGTAAACTATTTGGTGTACTGTTCGGTGTCCCATCTGACATACTCGGAATTGTCAATCCTACAATTGGGGGCTCGTCCGGGATTACAGCAAGCAACAGGAACGACCCGAGAAAGGCCAGATGGAGGACATCTTGAATATCGACGAGAGTCGTCGTGTCGAAAAAACGAAACCGTTGGACGAGTGCAACGTTACGGAGCTCAAGACCCTTCTGAAAGAGAAAAACCTGGCTGTGGCAGGAACGAAGGCAGAGCTGCTGCTTCGTCTGCGAAGGGCAGGCGTTACTGAAAAAACGGTAATGGCGTCGCGAGGAGAGACCGATGCCGAGGGCGGCTGTGAGCAGTTGGAAATCGCAAGTAACGCGACGGGAGAAGTCGCGAGTGCAGCGAATGCCAAAGCGCCGAGCTTTACGACCGCGAGTGCAGCTCAGAAAGAGGCTGAGCTATATCGAAGAGAGAAAGAGCTTATGGCAAGAGAGTTGGCATTAGCTAAGAGAGAGAATCGAGTTACTACGACAGGCCCAGGCACGTAATAGCATTGGCGCGCAATGGGGAGCTCAAGGCGGCCATGTTGCAGAGTTCGGTTACGGCGGGGTCGGCCATGTTGCAGAATTCGGTTACGGCAGAGAGTCGAGCTTTCAAGAGGGTGCTCGCATAGAAAGAAGCGCTGGCGTGTCGGTACAAGGATCGACGGTCGGTAACCATGCAGTTCGCGACGGCGAATAACCACACGCGAGGGGCTGTGAATACGCAGAGGATCAACGTAAACAGTATTGCGGAATTGCTCAACACTTTTGATGGTACACCCAGAGACTTTGAAGCATGGGAAGGACAAGCAAGACTACTGAGGGAGGCGTATTGCCTAGATGACAGCATGGCAAAGATCTTGGTAGGAATGCGACTTAAAGGAAGAGCCAGCGAGTGGTTTCATTCTAAACCAGAGCACATTAGATTCAGCTTCGATGAACTTTTGAAAGAGTTAAGAAAAATGTTCCAGTACCACCAGAGTAAAATGACATTACGCAAGAAATTCGAGGAGCGGAAATGGAAACAATCCGAATCTATTCACGAGTACGTACACGACAAAATAATTTTGGGCAACAAGATAGCTGTCCCAGATGAAGACATCTTAGAGTACATCGTCGAGGGGATACCTGACGTGCATTTGCGTGATCATGCACGCATGCAATCGTTCGGCAACATAGATACGTTGTTGCAAGCCTTCGAGAAGATTTCGTTAAGTGACAGAGCGAGCAACGGTTCGACTAAACAAGGAAAGCGCAACTTTAACCAACAGACGACGGAGGGTCACCAGAAATCTACAGGGAGTCAGCACGGAAGTGACCAGAAGAAACCGTCAAAACGCTGTTTTAACTGTGGCGAACATTCTCACGTAGGAGCAGAGTGTCCATCAAAGTCAGAAGGCGTAAAATGCTTCAAGTGTGCTGAACGAGGCCATATAGCATCTAGATGTCCGAAGAAGAACGAGACTGCCGGAAATGAAGCTGCAAAGAATGAAGTTGCTAAAAGCGGTTGTGCGAAGTCGCAAGCAGTAAATCAGATTTGTATTAAAGAGGTTAAGTTAGGCGGTACTATAAGGTATGTGCTCTTTTAGACACTGGTAGCGACATTAGCTTGTTGAGCAAATCGAAGTACGACGAACTAGGTTTGCCTCCATTAAATTAAAGTTCTATTGTTTTCCGTGGAGTCGGTGCTAAAGATAATAAAACGTTAGGCTCTGTTAAGACTATACTAGAGGTTGATAATCATGTTTATACTGTGTGTGTGCATTTAATTCCAGATGACTTAGCGTTACATGATCTGTTACTAGGAACTGATTTTATCGGACAAGTGGAATTAAATATCAAAGGCGGCGACATACATGTTAATCCGATAGCGGAAGAGATATCGACGGTGTTAAATATACAGACCGTGAGCGATACTCAGCTGGATTTTTCCACGCTGGCGAAGCCTGAGCATAAAGAGAAAATAACAGAGTTGGTATCGAGTTATGTTCCTAAGCAAGTATGTGAGTCTGATCTAAAAATGTCAATTGTAGTTAAGGACGATGAACCTGTCTACCAGAGGGCGAGGCGTTTGTCGATGTTTGAAAGAGAATTAGTCAATAAGCAAATCGACGGGTGGATTAAAGATGGCATAGTGCAGCCATCCATTTCGGAATATGCAAGTCCTATAGTCCTCGTAAAGAAAAAAGATGGATCTGTTCGAATTTGTGTCGATTACAGAAACATTAACAAAAAAATAGTGAAAGACCGTTACCCTCTCCCTCTGATAGAGGATCAATTAGATGCGCTTCAGGGTGCTAAGGTATTTAGTACACTTGATTTGGAAAATGGGTTCTTCCATGTGTCGGTGGAGGAGTCTAGTCGAAAATATACAGCATTTATTGTCCAAGACGGGATGTATGAGTTTCTTCGCGTACCATTTGGCCTATGCAACTCGCCAGCCATATTTCAAAAGTATATAAATATGATATTCAAAGATCTTATTAGAGAACGTGTAGTACTGGTATACATGGATGACCTCATTATTCCCGCGAATGATGTAGACAGCGGAATAAGCAAACTCGAGCGTGTATTTAAAGTCGCTAGTGAAGCGGGTTTACGAATAAATTGGAAAAAATGTGTATTTTTGATGAAAAATGAAAAATGTGTATACCAGAAGTCGAGTTCTTAGGGCATGTGATTGTGAACGGTAATATCCGACCTTCTGATCGTAAAACCGAGGCAGTAAAATGTTTTGCTGAACCGACAAGCGTGATTCAATTACAAAGATTTATCGGATTGACTAGTTACTTCCGTAAATTTGTCCAAAACTATGCGAGCATTGCGCGTCCGTTAACTAACTTGTTGCGAGCTAACGTAGAATTTCATTTCGGAGAAGCAGAGCGTAATGCGTTTGTACAATTAAAGACGTTGTTGTGTGAAAAACCTGTATTGACTTTATATCGGCATGAGGCAAAAACGGAACTTCATACGGATGCATCGAAATGGGGCTATGGAGCCATTCTACTGCAGCAATGTCCCGAAGATCAAAAGTGGCATCAGTCTATTATGCAAGTGGCAAAACCACTGCTGCTGAGGAAAAATATCCCAGTTACGAGTTGGAGGTCTTAGCTGTTATAAAGGCGCTCTCAAAGTTTCGCGTGTATCTGCTCGGGATCCCTTTCACAATCGTAACCGACTGCCGAGCATTCGCTCTTACTATGAGCAAGAAGAATCTTTGCGTACGAGTCGCACGTTGGATTTTGTTGCTGGAGGAGTTTCAATATTCTGTCGAGCACCGCCCTGGGAAAAATATGGCGCACGTGGACGCCCTAAGTCGTCATCCACTCCCGGCCTGTCTTAATATTGAAGAGTGTAACGAAGGGATATTGGCGAGATTAAGAAAGGCGCAATCCGAAGATAAGGAGACTCAAGGAATCTTTAAGGCAATTAAACAAGGTAAAACCGGAGACTATTCTGTACAAAGAAATTTATTATTCAGAGAAATAGACGGATATCCACGATTAGTAGTTCCGACTAAAATGCAGACTCAAATTGTTAGAAGTGCTCACGAGAAAGGACACTTTTCGGTCGCCAAGACGGAAGCATTGCTAAAGCAAGATTACTGGATGGCTAACATGCAGAAAAAAGTAGAAAAGGTCATACAGAATTGTATATCCTGCATCCTAGCAGAAAAAAAGCAAGGGAAGCAAGAAGGATTCTTGCATTCGATAGAAAAAGGTAGTGTCCCGCTGGATACATACCATGTAGACCATATGGGTCCTTTACCCACAACTCAGAAAAGATATCAACATTTGCTAGCGGTCATTGATGCTTTTACAAAATTCGTCTGGCTTTATCCTACGAAGACTACTGGTACTAGTGAAGTAATTGGACATTTGCAGAGACAAGCAGTTACTTTCGGAAATCCCCGTCGCATCGTTTCAGACAGAGGAAGTGCGTTTACCTCCCATGAGTTCGAAGACTATTGTAAGCAAGAAAATATCCAGAGGCATTTGATAACCACAGGCGTTCCGAGAGCGAACGGTCAGGTCGAGAGACTAAATCGAATAATAATTCCATTGCTAACCAAATTGGCAGCACCTAAATTACATGAATGGTTTAAGCATCTAACGCGAGCTCAGCAGTGCATTAATACTACGTGGAGCCGATCAACTGGAACTACACCATTTAAACTACTGTTTGGCGTTTGTCCACGCTTGAGAGATGACACTGAACTTACCGAAATGTTATCAAGAGAACTTTTATGTGAGTTTGATAAGGAGAGGAATGATTTTCGAGAATGTGCGCGCGAGAATCTCCAGAGGATTCGACAGGAAAACTACAAAGGATACAACCGCAAACGAAAAGAAGCCAGAAGATACAAAGAAGGCGATCTAGTGGCTATTCGTCGAACTCAACGAGGACCAGGTCTCAAGTTAGCTCACCGCTATTTAGGACCTTATCAGATAATTCGCGTCTTGAGAAATGATCGTTATGTTGTGCGCAAAGTAGGAGAGCACGAGGGACCAACCGAGACATCTACGGCTGCAGACTCTATTAAACATTGGCTGGAGTACGATAGTGATCACACCGATTCGGGAGACGAATCAAACGGAGAAGCAGAGTCTACCGGCGAGGAACAAGATCCAGACATTCGGGGCGAATGTTAACGCAGAATGGCCGAGTGTGGAGTTGGCAGATCGGTCGTCAAGAGAGAGAGACAGCGCTTGCGCGATCGGAGAGAGATGAAAGAGTAAGCGTGCGTGATTGGTCGCTTGAGATGCGACAGTCGCCGAGTGTATGTGATTGGTCGCTTGAGATGCGACGGTCGCTGTGTGTGTGTGTGTGTGTGTGTGTGTGTGTGTGTGTGTGTGTGTGTGTGTGTAAGGATTGAGGAGCGAGTAGAGTCAGAGACGTGCAAGCATGCGAGCGTGTGTTGTAACGACCAAGAGAGACTTGTACCATTAATATAAAGGAATATATATCCGTTTGTAAACTATTTGGTGTACTGTTCGGTGTCCCATCTGACATACTCGGAATTGTCAATCCTACAATAGTAGACATATAATTGTATCCGACCGCGGTACAGCTTTTACCTCTGGCGATTTCGAATTATTTTGTAAAGAGAATAATATTCAACATATTTGTACGGCGACTCATTCACCTAAAGCAAATGGACAGGTGGAGCGCACTAATAAAGTGTTAGGACCTATAATAAGCAAACTTATTAATAACAATGAAAAATTATATTGGTATAAAATAATATTTGACATTGAATTCGCTATAAATAACGCAATCCATAAAACCACAGGCGAAACTTCGAGTAGACTTTTATTTGGCGTATAGACCAGCGAGGTAAGGTCGTTGATAAGATTCGAGAGTACCTAAAAACTAATATTAATGATAATAATCGCGACTTGAACCGTTTGCGAGCGAGAGTAGCAGAAAAGATAAAAAAAAAGCAAAAAATACAACAAAAAATTTTTGATAAGAGACGTAAACCTCCGCATGTTTATAATGTTGGCGATTATGTAATGATAAAAAATATAGATACTATAGTAAAGGCGTTTCACATAAAATTATACCCGAGTTCAAAGGACCATATGAAGTAGCGAGAGTCCTTCGCAACGATAGGTATGTTAATTATAAAAGATGTCGCCGATCATCAAGTAACCCGTAGGTAAACCGTACGAGGGAACATGGGAGGCAATGAACATTAGACCCTGGACTAAGTGTTAAGATAGTCGAGCAAAATACTTCTTCACTCCGAGGACGGAGATTTAGTCAGGAATGGCCGAGTGTGATATACTTATAGCATAGTAACAGAAACGCTGTCTTTCGAAAAAAAAGCGTTTGGCGAGGACGATCGCCGCCGTTGCCGACGGACGTTTCGAATTTGTTGTTAACGCGAGTTTCTGTTTTGTCGTTACGGTTTTCAGGAGGAGACTCTCCCGAGACCAGTCTCAGCTTGTTCGCCGATCGGGACAGTCGTTCCCGAGACCGTTCGCCATTTTTATAATAAAACTTTTTATAAAACCAAACCGTATGTGTGTGTTCCTTGTAATTACACCTTACAGTAACAATAAATACAATCAATAATTATAAGGGTATTATAAATAAATCAATTAAAATATGTTATAAAATATCTGATTATAAAATATTTTCTACTTTCTTATACCTACTTCTTAATATTCTTTAATATTTTTTTTGTAGCTTATGCATGTTAAAAAATCTCTGCATATTATTTTAATCCTAGAAGCAGACCAAATATACAAATCTCAAAATCTATTTTAGTCTATTAAAAAAAAATTATTATTATAGGCAACATTAATAATTATTTACTATTCCTGTTTTACAGATATTAGATACTGATTTATTTTTATATCACACAGATATGTACAATGTACAATACATAAATATTTTCTTTTTCTCTAGTCTTCCAGTCCTATCCTGAGATACGAAAATCATGAAGATTAAGCAGCGGAGAAAGAAGCAGCAAAGAATGAAGTAGAGAAAAGTAAAAAGCGCAAAGAAAATAATAAGGATAAAGAAAAAAAGAAAAAATTGTGCATACTTTTTAAATTTTTATTTTAAATATAAATTTAGGTATATAAAAACAGGGGTTTCTCTGCGTCTCTCGCTTAATTTCCAACTCCCTCTGCGTCCTCTCGCTCTCCAATTTTCACTTAAACCCCCTCTGCGTCCTCTTCTTTCCCAAATTTCTGCCCAATCTGCCCAATCTTTTTTGCGTCCTCTTCTTCTTCCTATCCGTCCCCAACTTCCTCTGGGTCCTCTTCCTCTCTTTCCCCAACCACATCTGCGTGCTCTTCTTCCCTCTTCCTAACCTCCTTTGCGTCCTTATAATGATAAGATAAAGAAATGTTGATTTAGTATTCCCTTACCTTCAAATTTATTCACTTTTTATAAAAAATGTAATGCAAAAATGATCTTTTTAATTATTTTTAAATTTTTCTTTCTAGTATATGTTTATATATATATATATATATATATATATATATATATATATATATGTGGCAGTTTTGCTGCACCGCTGCAGCGCCCCGCCGCCGTCATAAGGCACGGTTTCGCGACCTTTTATGCCCGAGGACGGTCCAACGAATCGATGCGAGATCTCCAGGGGGCCTATTCTAATCGCGTTGCGTTATTATTAATTCCTATTTTATTTTGTATTATTTACGCGGCGCCTCACCGAGCCAAAAACAGGAGTTCCTGAGATCGAACCGAGGAAAAGCGGAGTAGACGACAAGGACGGAAGCGAGAATTGGGCGACGACAAGCCGATTTCGAGGATGCTTGCAGGCCGCCGAGCACAGGGGAGCGCGAGAGGACACGCGCGCGGCGCGTAACGCAGCGACGGGCGGATCCGTGAAGGCAGAGCCCCGGGATGCCGGGGCAAAACCAACTCACCTGCCCTCCTCACACTATGACCGGGTTCCGGGATGGACGGCCGCCATTCCCGGACCGAAAAGGAGGAACACGGAGGCAATCACGTCCCGTCCGCTGCGCCGGGAGGAAACCCGGGAAAATTGCCGCGCGAACGAAGGACCGTTGAGCACCCTGCAAAATGCCGTGATTAACGGCCCTGTACGACGAGACACCGCGAGCCTGCGAGCTCATCTCCTATTGGTCCGCGCGATAGTTTCGCGGGGCCGCGTACGCCCGGGGTGGGGTGCGCTATCGATTCCGCCATCGAGCGAGAATTTCGGGATCATTCTTGGCTACCGAAACACGCAATTTGTCAGTCGCGGTATTTTGCGCTTCGCATTACGTTTGTTGTACGATGGAGCTTGGACGAACTCTTGGCCGCTACTCTTTTCGACCCTTGGGACGACGGCAAGGACCCTCGGGAGAGAAACGACCTACGGTGAGGTTGCCTCGCGTAACAATTATGATGTAAAGCCACGACACCGTTCCCCGGGTCGCGCTCTCGCTCCGGAATATTCGCGAAAATTAACGTAATTGCCGACAAAGCAAACTTAGCGGTCGACAGCAAAAGCGAGGGGCACCGGAATGGTCTCGTGGTCGTGGGATCGCGACCGAAATATAGACTCCTGGAGATCGCGGTAGGCGCGTCGATGACGCCGTTTAGTTGAGGCAAATTAGACCAAAAAAGTGCGTTATCTCGAAACCGATTAAAACTACTCGGATTTGAACGTTTTTTTTTAAATGTAGGTAATTAAAAACACTACAATGTTTATGGGTTAAAAATTGACGCTAATTGTTTATTTAATAAATTTTCAGGTTTATTTTAATTATAAAATTTTTTACATAAAATACCGTGTTAATATACAACATAATGTCCAGAAATCACGACCGAAAGACTATGTGAAGGAAGTACTATGGTAGAAGAATGTATACGACCTTTTTTCAAGGTCTATACCGGGTGTTTTATTTTAATCGTCCCCGGCAAATATCTCGAAAAATATGAAAGATACGGAAAAACGTTTCAGACAAAAGTTGTTTGGTTCGAAGGGGGACATAAGATGGTGTCATTGGTTTGACCTTGAGTGAACGTGCCGAAGTCATATAGAGTTCAACTTTGTTTTTTTAAATGAAATCCTCTATTTTTTATTGCATATTTTTGTAGCTTACCTAAAGAGCTTTTCAAAACACTATATTTAAGTATTTTTTCATGAAGTACTTTTTGAGTTACAAGGCTTGAAAGTTACAATCCCGCCGGCATTAGCATTACCAAAGGTGTACCGGCCGATTAAAATAAAACACCCGGTATAGTAGAAAGAGACGGAGAATACTGGGTGTTTCATTTTAATCGGCCGGTACATCTTGGGTAATGCTAATGCCGGCGGGATTGTAACTTTCAAGCCTTGTAACTCGAAAAGTACTTCATGGAAAAATACTTAAATATAGTGTTTTGAAAAGCTCTTTAGGTAAGCTACAAGAATATGCAATGAAAAATAGAAAATTCCATTTAAAAATGAAAGTTGAACTTTATATGACCTCGGCACGTTCACTCAAGGTCAAACCAATAACACCATCTTATGTCCCCTTTCGAACCAAACAACTTTTGTTTGAAACGTTTTTCCGTATCTTTCATATTTTTCGAGATATTTGCCGGGAACGATTAAAATGAAACACCCGGTATAGACCTTGAAAAAAGGTCGTATACATTCTTCTACCATAGTACTTCCTTCACATAGTCTTTTGGTCGTGATTTCTGGACATTATGTTGTATATTAACACGGTTTTTTATGTAAAAAATTTTATAACTAAAATAAACCTGAAAATTTATTAAATAAACAATTAGCGTCAATTTTTAACCCATAAACATTGTAGTGTTTTTAATTACCTACATTTAAAAAAAAAGACGTTCAAATCCGAGTAGTTTTAACCGGTTCCCAGATGAAAACCTAATTTGCCTCCACTATTGCGACCCTGAGGGGAGTCAATAAACGTATTTTTTCAAGTACAGTTTAAGTTTCATAGTAATATATTTTTAATAAAAATAACATATGCAAGTAATCCTATTGCAACATATTTAAAATATTATTAAAGTTATTATTAAATTATTAAAGTATTGAATTAAGCTTTCAAAAATATTTTTTAAAAATTTGTGCAGGAAGTATTACAGTTTTAACTAATTTATCAAATTCTTTTTTTCAAAAATTTAAGAAAACGGCTAAAACTGCGATACTTTCAAGTTATGGTTTTAAACTTATATTTAAATTTTATATTTATATATTTTTTATATTTTTTTACTTTTTTTAACTCCGCCTTGGACGGTCCTAAGCCCGGCCTGAGAAAGGAGGAGGGTTGGAGTGAGCAGTAGTCTTATTGTTAGTAGAAGAAAGTTTTCTATTATGAGATAGGCTCCTAATATGCGACAGCGAGGTTTCTGCTAAACTAATAGGCTCTATCTGTTGGTTCCACTATGAATTTATTGCCCTTGGGGTAAAACCTATTTAGTGGAAAATTCATTATATGAGTCTTTAAACCTTGTTTATTATATAATTAATAAATATTTGGCAATAAGTTCTGCATGCAGCGATAGAGTAAGGTCGTATTAATAGGAAAATACGGGATATGTTGAGTTGCTCAATTGTAGAGATTAGATTTGGTGATCGTGAAATCGCCAAGGCGTGGTGCTCGTAACATGAGATACTTAGGGTACTCCTGGGTTGCTGGAGTATGAAAGTTATTGTATAGTAATAAAAAAAGAGAAAATACTATATTAACGTTAAGGGAAGGTTTATACGAATTTATAAGACTAGGCTGACCTTGATTTGAGAGGGAAGGGTGGAGGGGGAAGATTAGGTACAATATTGAGTATAAGTGGGTTTACGATTGTTGCAAATATGCTTCTGCATCACATGTGTATTTGAGAAACATTAGAAATAAAGGTTTTTAATAGTAATACTGATGTATTTTGCACTTTATTAGCGATATTTCCCGGGGTCTCTCATATTAGGAGCACACTTTTGCGATTTTGCCGAAAGCTCATTTTTCACATTTTTCTAATTTTCAGCAAAATTAATATTTAAATTAAATTTTACATTTCAGCATCTTAAAGCTTATTAAATTCCCTTCAAAATGACCTACTATATTTTTTAATTCTGCCCATAGACTTCCGGCAATCACACAAAATAGATATGGTATCTCATAATCTAGTACTTTCCTCTACCCACTCCGTAAAACTAATTATATAATTTTAATATTGTTTAAATATTGTTTAAAAACATAAAAACATACAAACATAGCAATATTGTTATAAGTTTTCAGAAATATATAATGAAATAAGTCAATCTCACACTTTTCAATAAGTAAAAAATTAAATTATTTTTAAAAATATTTTCAATGAAAGGATTTTTTTCAAGTTACAATAGAAAAAAATCCTTTCATCAATCACCAAAATCAACATCAACTTTTTTTTAATAATACTCTTTAAAAAGAATACATCCCGCTATCTCAAAAATTGTAAAAGAACAACTAAGGACATTTCTAACAAAATTCAATACCATCTATTCTTCATTAATTCTTTATTTATTAAAATGTATGCACCGGGTTCTAAAGTTCAATAGGATGACACCTTGGAGAAAATAAATAATTATTACGATATATGTACGTTTCACACAGCGATAAGTTTGACATAAAAAATATTTCATATAATAGCATATCTAAGATTTAAAATGATTTACATAAAAACAACATTTTCGCAAATAATAAATTTTACTTGTTTGAAGAAAAAGAGATGTATCTTTTGTTGTTTGATGACACATGCAAGTTGTAGACTTTGTAATCTATAAGGTTTTCTTTAATTATCAGATCATATTCCTCTTTCTCTTCAATCTCGTATGCGCGAAAATGTGTTCTATAATTTAAAGATTTTATATTTTTATATATAAATAAAATATTAGAATAATTAGTTATAACAAGTTTAATTTTTCCAAATAATATCAAATTATCTTTACCAACATTGAGTACATCATTCTTTCGATAAATCTATACCATTAATTTTAACCTATTCTATGATATCGTAATTACCAATATCATTTGATAATAAGTGCTTAAAATTTTCATAAGTGTTGATCATTTCGACTTTTGAAATGTGAGTTACATATAATATTCTTTTTGAAAATCCTTTATTACGTATAAATGTATGACATAGCTGTAATTGATGCTTCAGAGATAAAGTATAACATGCATTTTTTCGACTTGTAATCACTTTGCTGTTTTCTTTTAGTTGTTTATGTTTAGCTTCATATCGAATTAAAGACATATTATTTAAAGGTCCACATTTTTCATAAGCCTAGAATAACGTACTAAATGGTGGTGTTTAATTTTCAGTGGCGTCCCAAATAATTTTAAATTTAGCTTCATACATCGGATGCCAAAGAGTCAAATCTTTCAATATTCTCAAGAGTAATAGCTGATAAGGTTACAATATGAAGCATTTCAGACAAAATAAGATATAATCTCTACGTGTAATTATATTTTGTGGAATTAAATCACCAATTATGAAATTTAGATTTTCAATTAAGAATTTCATTTCTGATGCTGATAATATAATTATTCCTTTTTTAATAGATTTGCGTGACAAATTTGGAGGAATATTTTTATTAGAAAATACGTTATCAAAAACAATATTCTGTTATTCAAAATTTCTAATATGAAAAAATGTTCTTCATATACTATATAACTATAAAATTATGTAAAATTTTCGCTATGTCATATCTGCATATGCCCTTGAGAATATCGTGCATTGGATCAACTGAAATATTATTGATGACATAAAAAATTGGTATTAAATTAAATATACATTCTTCTTGAATACCAAAACCCAAGCAGCAGACAATGTTTTTTAAATGTTTTTTAAATATTTATTTTTCATTAATTATACATTGTACAATTCATTGTAAAAATAATATTTATTTAATGTTTATTAAATATTTATTTTACATTGATTATTTATTTGAAATAGTGATTTAGAGAAAATATTTATTTGACGTTTATTTTATATTTTTTTTACATTTTTTTTTACACATATTTTATTTGCAATCATGATTTTAAAAAACATTTATTTAACATTTATTCGACATTAATTTAATATTTATTTTACATTAATTATTTATTTGCAATAATAATATAAAAAAATATTTATTTAACATTTATTTAATATTTACTTCAAATATTATTTTATATTAATTTTTTAATTGTAAGAGATGTTTTAATAAAATTTTTCTATTGTTTTGCTTTATAAATTATGTGCCGTTCCGTAAAAAATTTCCGCGTTGTAGGACCCATAAGATTTTTTAACACTTTAAAGATATGTTGTGTTTATAGGTAAGAAGGAAGCGTCAGAGGATCGTTACTTGTCTATTTGATCATCAAAGTCAAGCAACGTGAACGTGGTACATACATACATATACTACTCGAATGGGTGACCGGCTTGAGAGAGCAGTTTTTTCAGATGGACGCGCGGTTGTACGCATACCCAATATATAAAAAAACAGTTAGGAAAGCGGTTTTTAGATCCACTTTTAAAAAAGGCGTGTTAACTAAGTGAATTGCGTTTGTATCGAAATTATTGTTGCCTCTTTTCCGCGATGCCGATTGGTTATCTCGATGCGTT